>JAUUTY010000304.1:0-182380 GCA_030979885.1 Lolium multiflorum
TTCCCTCCCGATACAAGGTTTAGGCTAGCAAGGTTATTTGAAACAAACACAAGGATGAACTGGCAGCGAAACTCACATAAAAGACATATTGTAAATATTATAAGATTCTACACCGTCTTTCCTTGTTGTTCAAACTCTTTACTAGAAATTATCTAGTAGACCTTAGAGAGACCAATTATGCAAACCAAATTCTTAGCAAGCTCTATGTATTTCCTCACTAAGGTGCAAAGTATATGATGTAAGAGCTTAAACATGAGCACAACAATTGCCAAGTATCAAATTATTCAAGACATTTTATCAATTACTACATGTAGCATTTCCCGTTTCCAACCATATAACAATTAACGAAGCAGTTTCAACCTTCGCCATGAACATTAAAAGCTAAGAACACATGTGTTCATACAACCAGCGGAGCGTGTCTCTCTCCAACACAAGGATGAATTTATTCAAACAAAACAAAAATAAAACAAACAGACGCCCCAAGTAAAGTACATAAGATGTGACTGAATAAAAATATAGTTTCCCTAGAAGAAACCTGATAAGTTGTCGATGAAGAAGGGGATGCCTTTGGGCATCCCTAAGCTTAGATGCTTGAGTCTTCTTGAAATATGCAGGGATGAACCACGGGGGCATCCCAAGCTTAGACTTTTCACTCTTCTTGATCATAGTATATCATCCTCCTCTCTTGACCCTTGAAAACTTCTTCCACACCAAACTTTAAGCAAACTCATTAGAGGGTTAGTGCACAATCAAAAATTCACATGTTCAGAGGTAACACAATCATTCTTAACACTTCTGGACATTGCACAAAGCTTCTGAAAGTTAATGGAACAAAGAAACTCATTCAACTTAACAAAAGCGGCAATGCGAAATAAAAGGCAGAATCTATCAAAAACAGAACAGTCCGTAAAGACGAACCTGGAAGGGGCACTTAACTTGCTCAAACGGAAAAACTCAAAACTAATGAAAGTTGCGTACATATCTGGATCACACACGTAAATTTTCAGATTTTTTTTGATTTTTTTACAGAGACTTCTGCACGAATTCGTGACAGACAGCAATGCTGTTTCTGCGCAGCAATCCAAATCTAGCATCAACTTTACCATAGAGACTTTACTTGGCACAAAAACATGATAAGGAGAGGTTGCTTACAGTAGTAAACAACTTCCAAGACTCAACAAAACAAAAATTTCTGTAGTAAAATAAACACATGGGTTATCTCCCAAGAAGTGCTTTCTTTATAGCCATTAAGATGGGCTCAGCAATTTTAATGATGCACTCGCGCAAGAAATAGTATTTGAAGCAAAAGAGAGCATAAAGAAGAAAATTCAAAACACATTTAAGTCTAACATGCTTCCTATGCATAGGAATCTTGTAAATAAACAAATTCATGAAGTATAATGCAACAAGCATAGATAGATAAAACAAGTGTAACTTCAAAAATTTCAGCACATAGAGATGTTTTAGTAACATGAAAATTTCTACAACCATATTTTCCTCTCTCATAATAACTTTCAGAGGCATCATGAACAAACTCAACAATATAAGTATCACATAAAGCATTCTTATTCACATGCATAAAAGTATCATTACTCTCCACATAAGCATAATCAATTTTACTAGTTGTAGTGGGAGCAAATTCAACAAAGTAGCTATCATTATTATTCTCATCAAGTGTAGGAGGCATAGTATAATCATAATAAAATTCACTCTCCATAGTAGGCGGCACCAAAAGACCACTATCATTATAATCATCATAAATAGGAGGCAAAGTATCATCAAAGTAAATTTTCTCCTCAATGCTTGGTGGACTAAAAAGATCATGCTCATCAAAACCAGCTTCCCCAAGCTTAGAATTTTCCATATCATTAGCAACAATGGTGTTCAAAGCGTTCATGCTAATATGTTCCATGGGTTTTTTTAATTTTCGCATCAAAAACCATCCATGTCTTAAATCAGGAAATAGAATAAGAAGCTCATTGTTGTCCATTATGCCAAACTAGTGTAAACAAGAAACAAAAAGATGCAATTGCAGATCTAAAGGAAATAGCTTCGAGCACTCACACACCGGCAACAGTGCTAAGAAATAGCTTAGTAGTCGGAAGATGTGAATACCTTTTACCTTACCTCCCCGGCAACGGCGTCAGAAAATAGCTTGATGTCTACGGGTGCTTCTATTCTTGTAGACAGTGTTGGGCCTCCAAGAGCAGAGATTTGTAGAACAGCAGCAAGTTTCCCTTAAGTGGATCACCCAAGGTTTATCGAACTCATGGAGGAAGAGGTCAAAGATATCCCTCTCAAGCAACCCTGCAATCACAAAGCAAGAAGTCTCTTGTGTCCCCAACACACCAAATACACTTGTCATATGTATAGGTGCACTAGTTCGGCGAAGAGATAGTGAAATACAAGTAGTATGGATGTATATGAGTGGTAATAGCAATCTGAATAAAATATGGCAGCAAGTAAACATGCAACAGAACAGTAAATAAGCGGTGTTTGCAATATTGGAAACAAGGCCTAGGGATCATACTTTCACTAGTGGACACTCTCAACATTGATCGCATAATAAATAACTCTTTCTCATATGTGCTACATACACTCTTTTGTTGGATGACAAACATCATTGTGTAGGGCTACAAGAGCACCTCAATGCCGGAGTTAACAAGCTCCACAACATTCGATGTTCATATTTAAATAACCTTAGAGCATAATAGATCATTGCAAAATAAACCAAGAACTAACATAGCGCACACACTGTCCACATTACACTATGAAGGAGGAATAGATCACATCAATACTATCATAATGATAATTAACTCCACAATCTACAAGAGATCATGATCATAGCCTACAACAAGAACCACACGGTGCACACACTAGTCACCTTTACACCATGCAGGAGGAATAGACTACTTAATAACATCACATGAGTAGCACACAACTAGTAGCGATACAAAGCTCATCATATGGATCTCAATCATGCAAAGCAACTCACGAGATCATTGTATTGGAGTACAGAGAGAGAGATTAACCACATAGCTACAGCAGAGCCCTCAGCCCCGGGGGTGAATTACTCCCTCCTCATCATGGAGACAGCGATGGCGGTGAAGATGGCGGGTGGAGAGGACTCCTGGGGCAATTCCCCGTCCCGCGGCGTGCTCGAATGTAGACTTCATTCCCGAATTGGAGTTTCGCATGGCGGGCGGCTCGAAGGTTTCTCGTATCGGTGGGTTTTTCCGTATCGAGGTTTTAGGTTCAGGACCTTTAAATAGGCGAAGAGGCGGAGTCGGAGGGCTGACGAGGCGGTGACACCATAGGGGGGCGCGGCCCCCCCTCTGGCCGCGCCGCCCTATCATCTGGGGCCCACAGGGCTCCTCTGTGGCTCTCGGTGTTCGGAAGCTTCGTGGAAAAATAGGATGCTGGGTCTTGATTTCGTCCGATTCCGAGAATATTTCCTTACTAGGATTTCTGAAACCAAAAACAGCAGAAAACAGGAACTGGCCCTTCGGCATCTCGTCAATAGGTTAGTTCCAGAAAACGCATAAATATGACATATAATGTGTATAAAACATGTAGGTATCATCAATAAAGTACCATGGAACATAAGAAATTATAGATACGTTTGAGACGTATCATAGAGCAAGACAGTAAATAAAGTAAAGCTAGCAACTAATTTTTTTGTGTTTTGTTTTAGTGCAGCAAACAAAGTAGTAAATAAAATAAAGCAAGACAAAAAATAAAGTAAAGAGATTGGGAAGTGGAGACTCCCCTTGCAGCGTGTTGTCTTGATCTCCCGCAACGGCGCCAGAAATTTGCTTGATGCGCGTAGATGTACACGTCCGTTGGGAACCCCAAGAGGAAGGTATGATGCGCACAACGGCAAGTCCCTCAGCAAGAAACCAAGGTTTAATCGACCAAAAGAGGGAGTCAAGAAGACGTTGAAGGTTGATGGCGGCGAGATATAGTGCGGCGCAACACCAGGAATTCCCGCCAACGTGGAACCCGCACAACACAACCAAAGTACTTTGCCCCCAACGAAACAGTTGAGGTTGTCAATCTCACCAGCTTGCTGTAACAAAGGATTAACCGTATTGTGTGGAAGATGATTGTTTGCGAAGAAAACAGTAAAGAACAATTGTAGTAGATTTATGCGATGTAAAGAATAGGACCGGGGTCCACAGCTCACTAGAGGTGTCTCTCCCATAAGATAAAAGCATGTTGGGTGAACAAATTACAGTCGGGCAATTGACAAATAGAGAGGGCATGACAATGCACATACATGATATGATAAATATAGTGAGATTTAATCAGGGCATTACGACAAAGTACATAGGCCATCCAACATGCATCTATGCCTAAAAGTCCACCTTCAGGTTATCATTCGAACCCTTCCAGTATTAAGTTGCAAGCAACAGAACAATTGCATTAAGTATGGTGCGTAATGTAATCAACAACTACATCCTTAGACATAGCATCAATGTTTTATCCCTAGTGGCAACAGCACATCCACAACCTTAGAACTTTCCGTCACTGTCCCAGATTTAATGGAGGCATGAACCCACTATCGAGCATAAATACTCCCTCTTGGAGTTAAGAGCAAAAACTTGGCCAGAGCCTCTACTAATAACGGAGAGCATGCAAGATCATAAACAACACATAGGTAATAGATTGATAATCACCATAACATAGTATTCTCTATCCATCGGATCCCGACAAACACAACATATAGTATTGCAGATAGATGATCTTGATCATGTTAGGCAGCTCACAAGATCCAACAATGAAGCACATAAGGAGAAGACGACCATCTAGCTACTGCTATGGACCCATAGTTCAGGGGTGAACTACTCACTCATCACTCCGAGGCGATCATGGCGATGAAGAGTCCTCCGGGAGATGATTCCCCTCTCCGGCAGGGTGCCGAGGCGATCTCCTGAATCCCCGAGATGGGATTGGCGGCGGCGCGTCTCTGGGAAGGTTTTCCGTATCGTGGCTCTCGCTGAGGGTTTCGCGACGAAGGCTTTAAGTAGGCGGAAGGGCGGAGTCGGAGGAGAGTCACGGGGGCCCCACACGCTAGGGCCGCGCGGGCCCCCCTCAGGCCGCGCCGCCTAGTGTGGCGGCGCCCCGTGGCCCCACTTCCTTTCCCCTCGGTCTTCTGGAAGCTTCGTGGAAAAATAGGACCCTGGCGTGATTTCGTCCACCCGAGAATATTTCCTTACTAGGATTTCTGAAACCAAAAACAGCAGAAAACAGCAACTGGCTCTTCGGCATCTCGTTAATAGGTTAGTGCCGGAAAATGCATAAATACGACATATAATGTGTATAAAACATGTAGATATCATCAATAATGTAGCATGGAACAAAGATTATCGATCCGTACATGGAGTTCCTTCATGCGTTCCTTTCTAACATGACCTAAATGGCGGTTCCACAAATAAGTGGAATTCAAATCATTTGCCTTATGGCATTTTAGCGTCAGTGTTATGTATGTGTGTTTCACCATTAAGATTTATAATAACTTATCCATCGTACATGGAGTAATGTCATAATTTGAACAACTCATTGTTTTCATTTGACCAGAGCAAAATAACAATTATTAAGTTCTTTATTATAAATTATAAGGGCTAGGTAGAATGCCAACGACAAGCATAATAACACTTTATTATGTTCCAGATGTGCATTATTACCACATTCCTTATTAGTCACTTAGGCCATCATATTCTTGTATTGTGTTATATTGTATGACATCTCATACCAACCAATCTGGTACAAATACCCAAGAATTTCATTATGTGACCAAACAAGGAATACATCCATAACATGTATATCATTTATATACACCCGAGCTAGACTTTCTAGTCTTTTCTTTCTTTCTGCCAAAATATCTTTTGTAGTTTCTCTTTTAGCTTTCCTCATTCTCAGAAAATACTTCACCTTCAATAACTTCTAGGTTTGTTGGTCAAATACCAATAACCTTGAGGTTCTTACTTTGAAGTTGATCATCATATGATAAGTGTTTCAGATTTCACTATTAGTAACTTTGTAATATGATGAACAATTTCACTCATAATTTTATCCATCATATCATGACGACTTTTCCGAGACCATGTCTGTACATGCTAGGCTCGTAAAGTTTAACCTTAGTATTCGCATGTGCAAATCTGGCTTGCACCCGTTGTATGCACACGTAGAATCTATAACACCCGATCATCACGAGATGCTTCGAAACGACGAGTCTTAGCAACGGTGCATACTAAGGACGATCACTTCATGGATATGTGAATATCGTTAGTGCCCCAAAAGTTGGAGGATTGGGACGCCTTGCGTCTTCAACCTTCGTACATTCTCATAAAACTTATGAGTTTATGTAGTCTCACCAAATTATATTCTATCATCTTGCAATAAGGTCTTAGATATCACATATATCTCATACCTTTGATTATTTCTGAAAACTAAAATTTTCAGCTCCTTACTTTTCAAACAGATTTGAACTTCAAGTTTCACGGAGACAAGATGACTTTAGGTACTAACTGAAACCATAGCTCTTTGAATCAACAATGTGAGGTTTACTAAAATTTTGCAATAGGACTTAATCATTTCTTGATTCTTTAACAATACGGTACCAGTCCGTAAAGTTTCTTGTCAGTATTTCTATCTCAATTACAAGACTAGCGCATGGTAGAAAAACGGATGCCAATACTACAAAATTAATTCAAAATACTACTCAGACTATGTTTATGATAATTAGTTCATGTTTTAATCTAATTACTAATGAACTCCCACTTAAAACAACATCCCTCATAGTTGTTAAGTGGTACACGATCCAAATCCACTACATCAAAACCGATCATCACGTGAGATGATGTAGCTTCAATAGTGAACATCAACATGTTGATCATATCATCCATATGACTCGTGTTCAACCTTTCGGTTTCCGTTGTCCCGAGGCCATGTCTGTACATGCTAGGCTCGTCAAGCAAACCCAAGTATTCCGCGTGTGCAACATGGCTTACACCCGTTGTATGTGAACGTTGAGTCTATCACATCCGATCATCACGAGATGCTTCGAAACGACGAACTATATCAACGGTGCATACGAGGGGAGAACACTTTATTATCTTGATATTAATGTGAGGGATCATCTTATAATGCTACCGTCGCGATCTAAGCAAAATAAGATGCATAAAGGATTAACATCACATGCAATTCATATGTGATATGATATGGCCATTTAGTCTTTGCGCCTTTGATCTTTATCTCCAAAGCACGGACATGATCTCCATCATCAACGAGCATGATCTCCATCATCGTCGGCGTAGCGTCAAGGTCCATGGCGCCGTCTTCATGGTTGTTCACCTCATGTAGCAACTATTACAACTACTTTGAAATACTACTCAACATGAAATTTAAAGACAACCATAAGGTCGGTTGCCACAATACAATAATGATCATCTCATACATATTCATCATCACATCATGGCCATATCACATCACCAAACCCTGCAAAAACAAGTTAGACGTCTCTAATTTGGTTTGCATATTTTACGTGGTTTAGGGTTTTCGAGTGAGATCTAATCTACCTATGAACATGAACCACAACGGTGATACTAGTGTTGTCAATAGAAGAGTAAATTGAATCTTCACTATAGTAGGAGAGACAGACACCCGCAAAGCCACTTATGCAATACAAGTTGCATGTCGAGCGTGGAGCAAATCTCATGAACGCGGTCATGTAAAGTTAGCCCGAGCCGCTTGATACGTCTCAAACGTATCTATAATTTCTTATGTTCCATGCTTGTTTTATGACAATACCTACATGTTTTATTCACACTTTATGTCATTATTATGCATTTTCCGGAACTAACCTATTGACGAGATGCCGGGCCGCTGTTTTGCTGTTTTTGGTTTCAGAAATCCTAGTAAGGAAATATGCTCGGAATCGGACGAATTAATGCCCAGATCCTATTTTCCACGAAGCTTCCGGAACACCCGAGAGGCCGAGGGGGCCACAGGCCCACTGCACAACAAGCCGGCGCGGCCGGGGGGGCCCGCGCCCTATTGTGTCGTCGCCGTCGCCCTCCGACGCGCCTTTTCACCTATATAAAGGTCCCCGACCTAAAACACGAGACGAAAAACCGATACGAGAAAAGTTCTAGAGCCGCCGCCATCGCGAAGCCAAGATCGGGGGACAGGAGTCTCTGTTCCGGCACGCCGCCGGACGGGGAAGTGCCCCCGAAGGCTCCTCCATCGACACCACCGCCATCTTCATCACCGCTGCTGTCTCCCATGAGGAGGGAGTAGTTCTCCATCGAGGCTCGGGGCTGTACCGGTAGCTATGTGGTTAATCTCTCTCCTATGTGCTTCAATACAATAATCTCATGAGCTGCCTTACATGATTGAGATTCATATGATGATGCTTGTAATCTAGATGTCATTATGCTAGTCAAGTGGATTTTACTTATGTGATCTCCGGACTCCTTGTCCCACGTGTGTAAAGGTGACAGTGTGTGCACCGTGTGGGTCTCTTAGGCTATATTTCACAGAATACTTATTCACTGTTATGAATGACATAGTGAAGTGCTTATTTATATCTCTTTATGATTGCAATGTGTTTTGTATCACAATTTATCTGTGTGCTACTCTAGTGATGTTATTAAAGTAGTTTATTCCTCCTGCACGGTGTAATGGTGACAGTGTGTGCATCGTGTAGTACTTGGCGTAGGCTATGATTGTGATCTCTTGTAGATTATGAAGTTAACTATTACTATGATAGTATTGATGTGATCTATGCCTCCTTCATAGTGTGATGGTGACAGTGTGCATGCTATGTTAGTACTTGGTTTGGTTATGTTGATCTGTCATGCACTCTAAGGTTATTTAAATATGAACATTGAATATTGTGGAGCTTGTTAACTCCGGCATTGAGGGTTCGTGTAATCCTACACAGTTAGTGGTGTTCATCATCCAACAAGAGGGTGTAGAGTCTAGCATCTATCTATTTATTCTATTATGTAATCAATGTTGAGAGTGTCCACTAGTGAAAGTATGATCCCTAGGCCTTATTCCTAAATACTGCTATCGCTGTTTGTTTACTGTTCTACTGCATGTTTACTTCCTGCAATATTACTACCATCAACTGCACGCCAGCAAGCACTTTTCTGGCGCCGTTACTACTGCTCATATTCATTCATACCACTTGTATTTCACTATCTCTTCGCCGAACTAGTGCACCTATTAGGTGTGTTGGGGACACAAGAGACTTCTTGCTTTGTGGTTGCAGGGTTGCTTGAGAGGGATATCTTTGACCTCTTCCTCCCCGAGTTCGATAAACCTTGGGTGATCCACTTAAGGGAAAACTTGCTGCTGTTCTACAAACCTCTCGCTCTTGGAGGCCCAACATCTCTACAAGAATAGAAGCACCCGTAGATATCAAGCTATTTTTCGGCGCCGTTGCCGGGGAGGAAAGGTAAAGGCTCTCATACTTCGGTCCCAGGTAAAGTACTTTTCTGGCGCCATTGTGTGTGTGCTCGAAGCTATTTCCTTTAGATCCTGCAATTGCATCTTTTTGTTTCTTGTTTTACACTAGTAAGGCATAATGGAAAACATCTGTGAGCTTTTTATTCTATTTCCTGAGTCAAGACATGAATGGTTTAATGCGAAAATTAAAAAACCTATGGAATCTTATTTGCATGCTAGTAGCAATGATATTAGTATGAACGCTTTGAACACCATTGTTGCTAATGATATGGAAAATTCTAAGCTTGGGGAAGCTGGTTTTGATGAGCATGACATTTTTAGTCCCCCAAGCATTGAGGAGAAAATTTACTTTGATGATACTTTGCCTCCTATATTTGATGATGAGAATAATAATGATAGCTACTTTGTTGAATTTGCTCCCACTACAACTAATAAAATTGATTATGCTTATGTGGAGAGTAATGATACTTTTATGCATGTGAATAAGAATGCTTTATGTGATACTTATATTGTTGAGTTTGTTCATGATGCCTCTGAAAATTATTATGAGAGAGGAAAATATGGTTGTAGAAATTTTCATGTTACTAAAACACCTCTCTATATGCTGAAATTTTTGAAGTTACACTTGTTTTATCTTTCTATGCTTGTTGCATTATGCTTCATGAATTTGTTTATTTACAAGATTCCTTTTCATAGGAAGCATGTTAGGCTTAAATGTGTTTTGAATTTGCTTCTTGATGCTCTCTTTTGCTTCATTTGCTATTTTTCATGTGAGCATCATTAAAACTGCTGAGCCCATCTTAATGGCTATAAAGAAAGAACTTCTTGGGAGATAACCCATGTGTTTATTTTACTACAGCATTTTTTGTTTTGTTGAGTCTTGAAGTTGTTTACTACTGTAGCAACCTCTCCTTATCATGTTTTTGTGCCAAGTAAAGTCTCTATGGTAAAGTTGATGCTAGATTTGGATTGCTGCGCAGAAACATCATTGCTGTTTGTCACGAATTCGCGCATAAGTCTCTGTAAAAAAAATCAAAAAAATCTGAAAATTTACGTGTGTGATCCTCAGATATGTACACAACTTTCATTAGTTTTGAGTTTTTCCATCTGAGCAAGTTAAGTGCCCCTGCAAAATTCGTCTTTACGGACTGTTCTGTTTTTGACAGATTCTGCCTTTTATTTCGCATTGCCGCTTTTGCTATGTTGAATGAGTTTCTTTGTTCCATTAACTTTCAGAAGCTTTGTGCAATGTCCAGAAGTGTTAAGAATGATTGTGTCACCTCTGAACATGTGAATTTTTGATTGTGCACTAACCCTCTAATGAGTTTGCTTAAAGTTTGGTGTGGAGGAAGTTTTCAAGGGTCAAGAGAGGAGGATGATATACTATGATCAAGAAGAGTGAAGAGTCTAAGCTTGGGGATGCCCCGTGGTTCATCCCTGCATATTTCAAGAAGACTCAAGCATCTAAGCTTGGGGATGCCCAAGGCATCCCCTTCTTCATCGACAACTTATCAGGTTTCTTCTCTTGAAACTATATTTTTATTCGGTCACATCTTATGTACTTTACTTGGAGCGTCTGTTTGTTTTTATTTTTGTTTTGTTTGAATAAGTTCATCCTTGTGTGGGAGAGAGACACGCTCCGCTGGTTCATATGAACACATGTGTTCTTAGCTTTTAATGTTCATGGCGAAGGTTGAAACTGCTTCGTTCATTGTTATTCGGTTGGTTAAGGAAATGTTGCATGTGGTAGTGGTATAATGAAACACTTGCATAATCTTGTAGATCATTGAGCTTTGATAACTTGATTCTTTGCAAACGTTTTGAGGTATTTAGATGGTAAGGCTTGCTGGATAAATAAGTTAAAATTAGTAGTGGATTGTTGTCTTTAAGCTTGTGCCGTACTACAAACTCTATTTAAATAGTTGAAGGTGTAGTTGGACTTGATAGCTTTCCATGTCTAAAGGTTCATCGTAATAACTAAGTTGTGCTGAAGGTCAGTGAAATTTTAATCATGCTCTTAATGTTGAACCTGCTAGATGTTTGCAATAAGCTTGTGAGTTCTTTTTGACTAATGTTAAGCTACGGTTTTTGGCACTTCCACCATCCATATTTGCTAGCCTCTTCGGTACTGTGCATTGCCTTTTGCTCACATTGAGAATTGTGCATACTTCGCCGGTACATCCAAACCCGTGGGAGGACTTTCTCTTGTTCTCCTACACATAAGCCCATACATCTCCTCAAAACAGCCACCATACCTACCTACCACAGCATTTCCATAGCTGTTCCGAGATATATTGCCATGCAACTTCCATTTTACATTACATGCCATGTTGTCATTTATCATTTATATATTGCTTTGCATGATTCTATACAGCTGATGTGTGGTTTACCCATGTTACGCTAGATCATTGCACATCCTGCTACACTGGCAGAGGCATACAGTTTCATACATCATGTTTTATTCATTATGAGTTATTTGTACCAAAAAGTGTGTTGTCATATTAGGATGTTGCCCCTAAAAGTGAAAAGAGCCATGGAGGCCATCAAAAAGAAAAAGAGAAAAAGAAAAGAAAGAAAAAAATAGAAAAGAAAAAGAAAAAGAAAAAAAGAGAATAAAGAAAAAGGGGGCAGCATTACTATCTTTTATCCACACTTGTGCTCATGTTTTAGCACCCGCATATTCATAGTCATCATTTGTGCTCATGTTTAGCACCTACACTCCATATGAGAGAGTTTTCATGTTTTACTAGTATAACTATGTGGGGAATTTACACTATAGAACTTGGGTTGTATATTCCAATGATGAGCCTCCTCAAAAGTGCTCTAGGTCTTCGTGAGCAACCAAGTTGGATGCACCCCCACTAGTTCCATTGGAGAGCTTTCATACACATATAGCTCTATGTGCATCCGTTGCATGGCAATCACTACTCCTTGCATAGCTTCGATTATAAGACTTCCTCTTGTCTAATAATCACTTATAGCTTTGTAAGACTTTCTTCCATTTGGCCTTCCAAACCCCCATTAACGTTCTTTATGCCATAACATCCTGGTGCTAATACCAAATGCTTGCGCTCACCGGTTGAGTAGACTTCGAAACAGTTGATTCATGACGTTCATGTTTATGTTTACTTGACTGAATCCTTCTTATGTTGTGAAAATTTACTTGATGCTTGGAATGAAGGATAGAACTTCTATGCTGAATACTTAACACATCTTTAATGAACTTTGTGCGGTTTCATGTCTTTGAAGCAATAGTTCATGAAAACTTCTAGCTTGTTTAACTCTTGCATTATCATCTCTTATATCAATATAGACATTTGCTTTGAGTGATTTGATCTCAGTTCACATGCTTTACATCATTATTGATCAAGATTATGTTGGTAGCATGTCACTTAAGAAATTATCATTGTTATCGTTTACCTACTCGAGGGCGAGTAGGAACTAAGCTTGGGGATGCTTGATACGTCTCAAACGTATCTATAATTTCTTATGTTCCATGCTTGTTTTATGACAATACCTACATGTTTTATTCACACTTTATGTCATTATTATGCATTTTCCGGAACTAACCTATTGACGAGATGCCGAAGGCCAGTTCCTGTTTTCTGCTGTTTTTGGTTTCAGAAATCCTAGTAAGGAAATATTCTCAGTATCGGACGAAATTAATGCCCAGCATCCTATTTTTCCACGAAGCTTCCAGAACACCCGAGAGAGGCCAGAGGGGGGCCACAGGCCCACCAGACAACAGGCCGGCGCGGCCAGGGGGGCCCGCGCCCCCCTATTGTGTCGTCGCCTCGTCAGCCCTCCGACGCCGCCTTTTCGCCTATATAAAGGTCCCTGACCTAAAACACGAGACGAAAAAACCACGATACGAGAAAAGTTCTAGAGCCGCCGCCATCGCGAAGCCAAGATTCGGGGGACAGGAGTCTCTGTTCCGGCACGCCGCCGGACGGAAGTGCCCCCGAAGGCTCCTCCATCGACACCACCGCCATCTTCATCACCGCTGCTGTCTCCCATGAGGAGGGAGTAGTTCTCCATCGAGGCTCGGGGCTGTACCGTAGCTATGTGGTTAATCTCTCTCCTATGTGCTTCAATACAATAATCTCATGAGCTGCCTTACATGATTGAGATTCATATGATGATGCTTGTAATCTAGATGTCATTATGCTAGTCAAGTGGATTTTACTTATGTGATCTCCGGAGACTCCTTGTCCCACGTGTGTAAAGGTGACAGTGTGTGCACCGTGATACGTCCATTTTGCATCACTATTTTATATCATAATTTACTGTTATTCATTGATATATTTCATATTTGGAGATGATACTTATGTTATTTCATCTATTTTGCATATTTCATGATTATTTGGAGATCGCGCACCGGAGCCAGGATTCTGCTGGAAAAAGCACCGTCAGGATGCAATATTTCGGAAGATCAGCAATTGACGGGAATTATATGAAAATTCCTATTTTTCCAGAAGACGAAGAGAGCCAGAAGGGGGAGCCGAGGGGACCCGAGGTGGGCCCACCTCATAGGCCGGCGCGGCCCAAGGCCTGGCCGCGCCGCCCTGTGAGGAGGGGGCCCACAGCCCTCTTTCGCCTCCTTTTCTTCGCGTACGTCTTCGTCCCGAAACCTAAGCTCCGAGGGTACGTCGAAAGAGTCACAGCCGCCTCGCGGGGCGGAGAACACCAGAGAGAAAGAGCTCTCCGGCGGGAGGAATCCGCCGGGGAAATTCCCTCCCGGAGGGGGAAATCGACGCCATCGTCATCGTCATCGAGCTGGACATCATCTCCATCACCACCGTCATCATCATCATCATCATCACCGCCATCTCCACCGCTGCACCTCGTCACCGCTGTAACGATTTGGGTTGGATCTTGATTGTTTGATAGGGGAAACTCTCCCGGTGTTGATTTCTACTTGTTATTGATGCTATTGAGTGAAACCGTTGAACCAAGATTTATGTTCAGATTGTTATTCATCATCATATCACCTCTGATCATGTTCCATATGATGTCTCGTGAGTAGTTCGTTTAGTTCTTGAGGACATGGGTGAAGTCTAAATGTTAGTAGTGAATTATGGTTGAGTAATATTCAATGTTATGATATTTAAGTTGTGGTGTCATTCTTCTAGTGGTGTCATGTGAATGTCGACTACATGATACTTCACCATTTATGGGCCTAGGGGAATACATCTTGTACTCGTTTGCCAATTGCGGGGTTGCCGGAGTGACAGAAACCTAAACCCCCGTTGGTATATCGATGCAGGAGGGATCGCAGGATCTCATAGTTTAAGGCTGTGGTTAGATTTATCTTAATTACTTTCTTGTATTTGCGGATGCTTGCAAGGGGTATAATCACAAGTATGTATTAGTCCTAGGAAGGGCGGTACATTAGCATAGGTTCACCCACACAACACTTATCAAAACAATGAAGATTATTTAGCTACATGAAGCGAAAGCACTAGACTAAATTCCCGTGTGTCCTCAAGAACGTTTGGTCATTATAAGTAAACAAACCGGCTTGTCCTTTGTGCTAAAAAGGATTGGGCCACTCGCTGCAATTATTTCTCTCGCACTTTATTTACTCGTACTTTATTCATCTGTTACATTAAAACCCCTTGAATACTTGTCTGTGAGCATTTACAGTGAATCCTTCATCGAAACTGCTTGTCAACACCTTCCTCCTCGTTGGGATCGACATTCTTACTTATCGAAGATACTACGATACACCCCTATACTTGTGGGTCATCAAGACTATTTTCTGGCGCCGTTGCCGGGGAGTGAAGCGCTATTGGTAAGTGGAATTGGTAAGGAAAACCTTTACTGTTGTGCTGATTTTATTTCTGCCTGCTGCTATAAGTCATTATGGAGAGATCTTCTCTTCAATTTCTATTTGGGAAATCTACTACTACTGCAACGGTAGTGGATGAGGCGCCAGGTGAGGAAGTAATACCATATAAAATACCTATGAAAATTATTGAACGTGTTATGGATAACCGCTATGAAGGGGATGGAACTGTCCATCCTGGTGATCATTTACTGTTTTTACATGAATTATGCGGGTTATTCAAATGTGCAGGTATTGCTATGAATGAAGTTAGAAAGAAACTATTCTCTATATCGCTGTCTGGTAAAGCGGCGCATTGGTATAAATTGATGAAGAATGGTGATTCTCTTGATTGGGAGGACATTGTGCCTTTATTTTATTCCAAATTCTATCCTCCAAGTGAAATTCACAAAGATCGGAACCGCATATATAATTTCTGGCCTCATGATGGAGAGAGTATTGCCCAAGCTTGGGGGAGATTGAAGTCTTTAATGCTCAAATGCCCCATTCATGAGCTTCCTGGTAATGTTATTATTGATAATTTCTATGCAAGATTGTCTTTTCAAGATAAGACTTTGCTGGATACTTCTTGTTCTGGATCATTTACACGCAACAAAGAAGAGTTTAAAAGGGACCTTCTTGATCGAATCCAAGAAAATACTGAAGGTTGGGAGAACGACAAAGATAGAGAGTCAGGTATAAATTATGATTATAAATGCATTGAAGTTTTTATGGATACTGATAAATTTCGTAATATTAGTGCTACTTATGGTCTTGATTCTCAAGTTGTTGCAAATCTTTATAAAGCTTTTGCCTCTCATTATGAATTGCCTAAGAAGAATTTTGATAAGTATCATGAACCGTATAAGGATAAAATTGATTCATCTATAAACAAATGTGTAGTAATTGAAACTGTTGATCATGTTATTCCTGAAGCTTATATTGAAAAAACTCCTTTCCCTGCTAAAATGAAGGAGTACTCTGTCATATCTAGTGCGGTTAATAAAAGTGAAAAGAAACCTATAGAACCTGAAGAACAAATTAAGGTTGAACCTGCTGTTGCAATAGTTAAAGATCTTGTGACTGAAAATGTGGAAGATGGTCATATTATTTTCTGTGAAGATGCTTCTAATATTGTTTCGCATCCTAATAAGTCTAGAAAAACTAGTGTTCCTATGCTATCTGTTAGAATTGGTGATCATTGTTATTATGGTTTATGTGATATTGGTGCAAGTATTAGTGCTATTCCTTATGAGCTTTACACGGAGATTATGCACGAAATTGGTTCTTGTGAACTTGAAGATATTGATGTGGTTATTCGGCTAGCTAATAGAGAAACTATCTCTCCAATTGGTATTGTTCGAGATGTGGAAGTTTTATGTGGTAAGATTAAATATCCTGCTGACTTTTTGGTACTTGGTTCTGCTGCTAGTAAGTATTGTCCTATTATTTTTGGTAGACCATTCCTAAATACTTGTGGAGCTGTTATAGATTGCAAGAAGGAAAAGATTGTTACTAAATTTGCTGGTGAATCTTATGAGTTTAATTTCTCTAAATTTGCCAAAACTCCTTATAAAGCTGATTTGCCTAATAATGATTTTAGAGTTGAACAGTGTGCGTCTATTGCTCTTGCTCCTAATAATCCTTTGCAGCAACATTTGGAGAATAGTGAGAGTGAAGTCTTTAGAGAAGAAAGAATGAGCTTGATGAAATTTTCCTTCGTCAACCTATTCTTAAACATGACTTGCCAGTTGAAGATTTAGGTACAACACCACCACCAAAGGAAGATCCTGTTTTCGATTTAAAACCATTGCCTGATAATCTTAAGTATGCTCATATTGATGATAAGAAAATATATCCTGTTATTATTAGTTCTAAGCTTTCAGAGATTGAGGAAGAAAGGTTATTGGAAATATTGAAGAAACACCGAGGAGCTATTGGCTACACTCTTGATGATTTGAAGGGGATTTCTCCCTCTATTTGCCAACATGCTATTAATATGGAAGATGATGCAAAGCCTGTTGTTGAACATCAACGTCGTCTAATTCCGAAGATGAAGGAGGTGGTAAGGAATGAGGTATTAAAACTTCTTGAAGCTGGTATTATATATCCTATTGCTGATAGTAGATGGGTTAGTCATGTGCATTGCGTTCCTAAGAAAGGAGGAATGACTGTTGTGCCTAATGATAATGATGAGCTCATTCCTCAAAGAGTAGTTGTAGGGTATAGAATGTGCATTGATTTTCGAAAGGTTAATAAAGTTACTAAGAAAGATCATTACCCTTTGCCTTTTATTGATCAAATGTTAGAAAGGTTGTCTAAAAATACTCATTTTTGCTTTCTTGATGGTTATTCTGGGTTTTCACAAATTGCTGTTAAAACTAAAGATCAAGAGAAAACCACTTTCACTTGTCCTTATGGAACTTATGCTTATAGACGTATGCCTTTTGGTTTATGTAATGCTCCTGCTACTTTTCAAAGATGCATGTCTGCTATTTTTCATGGCTTTTGCGAGAGTATTGTAGAGGTATTCATGGATGATTTTTCTGTCTATGGGAATTCTTTTGATAATTGCTTGCGAAACCTCGATAAAGTTTTGCAGAGATGTGAAGAAACTAACCTTGTTCTTAATTGGGAGAAATGCCACTTTATGGTTAATGAAGGAATTGTATTGGGACATAAAATTTCCGAGAGAGGTATTGAAGTTGATAGAGCTAAAGTTGAAGCAATTGAGAAGATGCCCTATCCGAGGGATGTTAAAGGTATTCGTAGTGTTCTTGGTCATGCTGGGTTTTATAGGAGATTTATTAAAGATTTCTCCAAGATTTCAAAGCCTCTTACTAATCTTCTTCAAAAAGATGTACCTTTTGTTTTTGATGATGATTGTAAGGAAGCTTTTGAAACCCTAAAGAAAGCCTTAACAACTGCTCCTGTAGTTGAACCTCCTGATTGGAACTTACCTTTTGAAATTATGTGTGATGCTAGTGATTTTGCTGTAGGCGCTGTTCTTGGACAGCGAGTAGATAAAAAATTAAATGTTATTCATTATGCTAGCAAGACTCTTGATGCTGCTCAAAGAAATTATGCTACAACTGAAAAAGAATTGTTAGCTGTAGTCTTTGCTTGTGACAAGTTTAGATCCTATATTGTTGATTCAAAAGTCACGATTCATACTGATCATGCTGCAATTAGATACCTAATGACAAAGAAAGATGCTAAGCCAAGGCTTATTAGATGGGTACTTCTGTTGCAAGAATTTGATTTACATATTATAGATAGGAAAGGTGCTGATAATCCTGTTGCTGATAATTTGTCTAGATTGGAAAATATTACTTATGATCCTGTTCCTGTTAATGATAGTTTTCCAAATGAACAATTGGCTGTAATAAAGGTGAACTCGCGAGATAGCCCTTGGTATGCTGATTATGCTAACTTTATTGTATCCAAGTACTTGCCTCCAACCTTTTCAGCTCAGCAAAGGAGGAAATTCTTTTATGACTTGAGGCATTATTTTTGGGATGACCCACACTTATATAAAGAAGGAGTGGATGGTATTATGCGAAGATGTGTTCCTGAATATGAACAACAGGAGATATTGAGTAAATGTCATGGTAGTGCTTATGGAGGACATCACGCTGGAGATAGAACCGCACAAAAGGTTCTACAATCAGGTTTTTATTGGCCAACTCTCTTCAAAGATGCAAGGAAGTTTATTTTATCTTGTGATGAATGTCAAAGGGTTGGTAATATCTCCAGACGCAATGAAATGCCTATGAATTATACTCTTGTTATTGAACCATTCGATTGTTGGGGATTCGACTTCATGGGTCCTTTCCCTTCTTCAGAAGGTAACACTCATATACTTGTCGCTGTTGATTATGTTACTAAATGGGTAGAAGCTATACCCACAAAAAGTGCTGATGGTGAAACTTCTTTAAAAATGCTTTTAGATATTATTTTTCCTAGATTTGGAGTACCTAGATATATTATGACTGATGGAGGTTCTCATTTTATTCATGGAGGTTTTAGAAAAACTCTTGCTAAGTATGGTATTAATCATAGAATTGCTTCCGCTTATCACCCTCAAACTAGTGGTCAAGTAGAATTATCAAATAGAGAGATTAAATCTATTTTGGGAAAGACCGTTAATAAATCTAGAAAGAATTGGGCTAGCAAATTGAAGGAAGCACTATGGGCTTATAGAACTGCTTATAAAAATCCTATGGGTATGTCACCGTATAAAATGGTTTATGGAAAAGCTTGTCATTTACCTTTAGAACTAGAGCACAAAGCTTATTGGGCTGTAAGGGAACTTAATAAAGATTTCAAACTTGCCGGTAAGAAGAGATTGCTACAATTGAGTTCTTTAGATGAATGGAGAAGTGAGGCATATGAAAATGCTAAACTCTTTAAGGAGAAAGTTAAGAAATGGCATGATAGAAGAATTATCAAAAGAGAATTTAATGTTGGGGACAAAGTCCTATTGTATCGGTCTCGTCTTAGATTCTTTGCAGGGAAATTACTCTCAAAATGGGAAGGACCATATGTCATTGATGAGGTTTATCGATCAGGAGCAATTAAAATTAGCTCTCTTCAAGGTAATGCCACACAAGTAGTGAATGGGCAGAGACTCAAGCATTATATCTCTGGAGATTCTTATAATGAAGATGTTGATATTATCCAAGTGGTAACTCCGGAAGCTTACATCAAAGGTCAAGTTGACAG
This sequence comes from Lolium multiflorum, assembly GCA_030979885.1. Classification (NCBI taxonomy): domain Eukaryota; kingdom Viridiplantae; phylum Streptophyta; class Magnoliopsida; order Poales; family Poaceae; genus Lolium; species Lolium multiflorum. Next base: position 20,030 of record JAUUTY010000304.1, read on the forward strand.
TCCTGCAGAATTCGACTTTGAATAGGTAACAGTACTGGTAATAAAAAGTCCGTGTTTTACTTTCCGAACAATGTTTTTGCTGTTTTTGGAAAATATGAAAAATTACGAGATCGAAACGGAGTGGAGGAGACGCACGAGGGCGTGCCCCCATAGGCCGGCGCGGGCCCCAGCCTGGCCGCACCGCTCGATGAGGACACCGCCTCGTTGTCCCCCTCCGACTCTTGTTCGATCTGGTACTTTCCTTCTGATGTAAAAATTGCTGCTATATAATCCCCCGGACCCCTGGAGGTCCGTATATCGTTTTCTCGACGTGTTTTGTTTCGAGCTGTTTCTGCCAGGATTTGTCTTTGATCTAGAAGCACCATGGTCTCCCACAACAAGGACAAGGAGCCTTCGGAGGAAGGTATTCAAGACCCCGAGTTGAAGGAAGAAGTGAAGGAGGATGAAGAGGAAGTCGAAGAAGTTCCGCAAGTACGCCCGCGCACCACCATTGCAAGCATCGGAGTGGTGTCAAACCCGTTCAACGCCAAGAAGAGCGCACGGATTAGCACCGGAGGAGGAGTTCCACGTCATTACCTAGCTCCAAAGACATCTTCTTCAGGCACTTACCATCCCTTCCGCAATCTAATCTACAATAATCAAATTGAAAGGACTCCCAAGGCAGCATTGCCTAGCAATTGGGATATAGATCGTTCTAACACTGCAGGAAGGACGAAGCCTGAAGCTGAAGGGTGGGGAAATAACTCCAAGAATTGGGACTCGCCGTCGGACATACTTCTTAATCGCGTCGAGCACAATTCGGAGATGATCCGCAACCTCATGTACAAGATTGATGAGCTTCAGGAGCTTGTGGAGAAGCTTGTGAGGAATTCATCACCACCACCACCAAAGGAGTAATTCATCATCGGTATTGGCATCCCCTTGGTTTGTTCCAAGCTTGGGGGAGTGCCGCGGTATCACATCATCACTATCTTTTACTTTTTATTATCAAGTAGTGTCATATCATGAGTAGGGAAGTTATCATATAAGATGTGTTGCGGTATGGAAGTATCTCTCTTTAGTTGGTTATCTATGTATCCCTTGGTGTGAGTTATCGTTATGAAATATTAATGAGAAGTTTTATCATTTACATATTGCACATCTTATTTTAGTTTGCAATCTCTATTATATGATTGATCTTGTTGTTAGTATTGGTATCACTTTGGGAGCATCAAGTAAATCTGTTTGGTTTTGGCAAACTTAGCATTGGTCAATAGCAACAACACTTTGAGTTTTAATAGAGAAGAGGAAATACATGTAGAGATGTTATTATCTTTCTTATCAGTTCTTAGCTTAGTATTCTGAAGTTAAAATTGTTTGTGCTTACAAGTAAGATGCATGATTGTTTCTATCACATGTATATTTGTTTGTTTCCCTCAACTCTTATGCTTGCTATTTAACCTTGCTAGCCAAAGACCTGTACTGAGAGGGAATGCTTCTCGTGCATCCAAACCTTTAAACCAAAACCCATGCCATGTGTGTCCACTATAACTACCTATTATGTGGTATTTCCTGCCACTCCAAGTAAATACTTCATGTGCTACCTTTAAACAATTCAAAACTTTATTACTCCTTATTTGTGTCAATGTTCTATAGCTCATGAGGAAGTATGTGGTGTTTTATCTTTCAATCTTGTTGGGCAACTTTCACCAATGGACTAGTGGCTTCATCCACTTATCCAATAACTTTGCAAAAAGAGCTGGCAATGGGATTCCCAGTCCCAAATTAATTAACCAAAATAGACACTCCTCCATGGTATGTGATTGTTGGTCGGCACCCGAGGATTCGGTTAGCCATGGCTTGAGAAAGCAAAGGTGGGGAGGAGTGTCATCTAAATAAAACTAAAATAAAAAGGCACTCCTTCATGGTATGAGATTGTTGGCAGGCACCCGAGGATTCGGTTAGCCATGGTTTGTGAAAGAAAGGTTGGAAGGAGTGCCACACAAAAACAAAAATAAAATGGGAGCCGCTCTTTGAGAGTTTGTCTGGCAAGGGGGTTAGAGTACCCACTACCAGTCGTTGACAACAACAAACACCCCTCAAAACTTTACTTTTATGCTCTCTATATGATTTCAAAACTTGAAAAGCTCTAGCACATGATTTAATCCCTGCTTCCCTCTGCGAAGGGCCCATCTTTTACTTTATGTTGAGTCGGTAAACCTATTTCCCTCCATCTTAAGCAAGCATTTGAGTTGTTGTGATCCAACCATCTATATTGTGATATATTTAATCATGCCTTTTATTCTTCCTTGTTTAGTACAAGTTTTATCTGATGAATATAGCTTTGAAGATTATCAATGATTATGAGGAGATTATTATGATTGAGTATGCAAGTTCTGCTATATAAGCTTTAATATAAGAGCTCCGCTCGATAGATAAGTATAATCTGTTAACTGTTCTCTGACCAAGAATGAAGTTTGCCATCACCAATTATGATTTTCTATGCACCTTCACTTGTGATTTCCTTTTACTTGTTTCAAGTTGAATTATATGAGGACGTTGTTCACTATTATGTCTTGTGTGAATTAATATGATGCTTCTTGTCCGTATTTTATTGATCGACTCTTCACTCCATAAACATGTGGTCTTGTTTACCGAGTTCAGTTTCGCTTGGGGACAAGCGAAGTCTAAGCTTGGGGGAGTTGATACGTCCATTTTGCATCACTATTTTATATCATAATTTACTGTTATTCATTGATATATTTCATATTTGGAGATGATACTTATGTTATTTCATCTATTTTGCATATTTCATGATTATTTGGAGATCGCGCACCGGAGCCAGGATTCTGCTGGAAAAAGCACCGTCAGGATGCAATATTTCGGAAGATCAGCAATTGACGGAAATTACACGAAAATTCCTATTTTTCCGAAGACGAAGAGAGCCAAAAGGGGGAGCCGAGGGGACCCGAGGTGGGCCCACCTCATAGGCCAGCGCGGCCCAAGGCCTGGCCGCACCGCCCTGTGAGGAGGGGCCCACAGCCCTCTTTCGCCTCCTTTTCTTCGCGTACGTCTTCGTCCCGAAAACCTAAGCTCCAGAGGGTACGTCGAAAAGAGTCACAGCCGCCTCTGCAGGGCGGAGAACACCAGAGAGAAAAGAGCTCTCCGGCGGGCAGGAATCCGCCGGGGAAATTCCCTCCCGGAGGGGGAAATCGACGCCATCGTCATCGTCATCGAGCTGGACATCATCTCCATCACCACCGTCATCATCATCATCATCATCACCGCCATCTCCACCGCTGCACCTCGTCACCGCTGTAACGATTTGGGTTGGATCTTGATTGTTTGATAGGGGAAACTCTCCCAGTGTTGATTTCTACTTGTTATTGATGCTATTGAGTGAAACCGTTGAACCAAGATTTATGTTCAGATTGTTATTCATCATCATATCACCTCTGATCATGTTCTATATGATGTCTCGTGAGTAGTTCGTTTAGTTCTTGAGGACATGGGTGAAGTCTAAATGTTAGTAGTGAATTATGGTTGAGTAATATTCAATGTTATGATATTTAAGTTGTGGTGTCATTCTTCTAGTGGTGTCATGTGAACGTCGACTACATGATACTTCACCATTTATGGGCCTAGGGGAATACATCTTGTACTCGTTTGCCAATTGCGGGGTTGCCGGAGTGACAGAAACCTAAACCCCCGTTGGTATATCGATGCAGGAGGGATCGCAGGATCTCAGAGTTTAAGGCTGTGGTTAGATTTATCTTAATTACTTTCTTGTATTTGCGGATGCTTGCAAGGGGTATAATCACAAGTATGTATTAGTCCTAGGAAGGGCGGTGCATTAGCATAGGTTCACCCACACAACACTTATCAAAACAATGAAGATTATTTAGCTACATGAAGCGAAAGCACTAGACTAAATTCCCGTGTGTCCTCAAGAACGTTTGGTCATTATAAGTAAACAAACCGGCTTGTCCTTTGTGCTAAAAAGGATTGGGCCACTCGCTGCAATTATTTCTCTCGCACTTTACTTACTCGTACTTTATTCATCTGTTACATCAAAACCCCTTGAATACTTGTCTGTGAGCATTTACAGTGAATCCTTCATCGAAACTGCTTGTCAACACCTTCTGCTCCTCGTTGGGATCGACATTCTTACTTATCGAAGATACTACGATACACCCCCTATACTTGTGGGTCATCAACCGTGTGGGTCTCTTAGGCTATATTTCACAGAATACTTATTCACTGTTATGAATGGCATAGTGAAGTGCTTATTTATATCTCTTTATGATTGCAATGTGTTTTGTATCACAATTTATCTGTGTGCTACTCTAGTGATGTTATTAAAGTAGTTTATTCCTCCTGCACGGTGTAATGGTGACAGTGTGTGCATCGTGTAGTACTTGGCGTAGGCTATGATTGTGATCTCTTGTAGATTATGAAGTTAACTATTACTATGATAGTATTGATGTGATCTATGCCTCCTTCATAGTGTGATGGTGACAGTGTGCATGCTATGTTAGTACTTGGTTTGGTTATGTTGATCTGTCATGCACTCTAAGGTTATTTAAATATGAACATTGAATATTGTGGAGCTTGTTAACTCCGGCATTGAGGGTTCGTGTAATCCTACACAGTTAGTGGTGTTCATCATCCAACAAGAGGGTGTAGAGTCTAGCATCTAGCCAGAGGGGGGCCACAGCCCACCAGACAACAGGCCGGCGCGGCCAGGGGGGCCCGCGCCCCCCTATTGTGTCGTCGCCTCGTCAGCCCTCCGACGCCGCCTTTTCACCTATATAAAGGTCCCTGACCTAAAACACGAGACGAAAAAACCACGATACGAGAAAAGTTCTAGAGCCGCCGCCATCGCGAAGCCAAGATTCGGGGGACAGGAGTCTCTGTTCCGGCACGCCGCCGGACGGGGAAGTGCCCCGGAGGCTCCTCCATCGACACCACCGCCATCTTCATCACCGCTGCTGTCTCCCATGAGGAGGAGTAGTTCTCCATCGAGGCTCGGGGCTGTACCGGTAGCTATGTGGTTAATCTCTCTCCTATGTGCTTCAATACAATAATCTCATGAGCTGCCTTACATGATTGAGATTCATATGATGATGCTTGTAATCTAGATGTCATTATGCTAGTCAAGTGGATTTTACTTATGTGATCTCCGGAGACTCCTTGTCCCACGTGTGTAAAGGTGACAGTGTGTGCACCGTGTGGGTCTCTTAGGCTATATTTCACAGAATACTTATTCACTGTTATGAATGACATAGTGAAGTGCTTATTTATATCTCTTTATGATTGCAATGTGTTTTGTATCACAATTTATCTGTGTGCTACTCTAGTGATGTTATTAAAGTAGTTTATTCCTCCTGCACGGTGTAATGGTGACAGTGTGTGCATCGTGTAGTACTTGGCGTAGGCTATGATTGTGATCTCTTGTAGATTATGAAGTTAACTATTACTATGATAGTATTGATGTGATCTATGCCTCCTTCATAGTGTGATGGTGACAGTGTGCATGCTATGTTAGTACTTGGTTTGGTTATGTTGATCTGTCATGCACTCTAAGGTTATTTAAATATGAACATTGAATATTGTGGAGCTTGTTAACTCCGGCATTGAGGGTTCGTGTAATCCTACACATTAGTGGTGTTCATCATCCAACAAGAGGGTGTAGAGTCTAGCATCTATCTATTTATTCTATTATGTAATCAATGTTGAGAGTGTCCACTAGTGAAAGTATGATCCCTAGGCCTTATTCCTAAATACTGCTATCGCTGTTTGTTTATGTTCTACTGCATGTTTACTTCCTGCAATATTACTACCATCAATGCACGCCAGCAAGCACTTTTCTGGCGCCGTTACTACTGCTCATATTCATTCATACCACTTGTATTTCACTATCTCTTCGCCGAACTAGTGCACCTATTAGGTGTGTTGGGGACACAAGAGACTTCTTGCTTTGTGGTTGCAGGGTTGCTTGAGAGGGATATCTTTGACCTCTTCCTCCCTGAGTTCGATAAACCTTGGGTGATCCACTTAAGGGAAAACTTGCTGCTGTTCTACAAACCTCTGCTCTTGGAGGCCCAACACTGTCTACAAGAATAGAAGCACCCGAGCCACTTCATCCCACTATGCCACAAAGATGCAAAGTACTCAAACTAAAGACAACATAAGCATCAACGCCCACAAAACCATTGTGTTCTACTCGTGCAACCATCTATGCATAGACACGGCTCTGATACCACTGTAGGATAACGTAGCATAGAAAACAAAAAATTCCTACCGCGAGAACGCAATCCAAGCCAAGATGCAATCTAGAAGATGGGAGCAACGAGGAGATCATCGAGACTCACCCTTGAAGATTTCCAAAGCCTACAAGATGAGGCTCTTGTTGCTGCGGTAGACGATCACTTGCCGCTTGCAAAAGCGCGTAGAAGATCTTGATCACGGCGCCACGAACGGGCAGCACCTCCGTACTCGGTCACACGTTCGGTGTTGATGAAGACGACGTCCTTCTCCCCGTTCCAGCGGGCAGCGAAGTAGTAGCTCCTCCTTGAATCCGGCACGACGGCGTGGTGGCGGTGGCGATGGAGAACTCCGACGGAGCTTCGCTAAGCGTGCGGGAGAGGTGGAGGAGAGGGGGCGGCTAGGGTTTGGGAGAGGGGGCGCCGGCCACTATAGGGTGCGGCCACCTTGTGGTGTTGGGGTGGCCGGCCCCCTCCCCTTGTCCCTCATTATATAGGTGGAACACCCAAGAGTTGGTCTACAAGTCTTCGAATAAGACCCCAAACCAAAACCTTCCATATGACATGAAACCTACCCAAGGTGGGATTCCCACTTGAGGTGGGATTCCCACCTTTCCTTGGGAGGGGGTGGCCGGCCACCTTGGTGGAGTCCACTTGGGACTCCACCCTCTAGGGTTGGCCGGCCATGGTGGAGTCCCTTCGGGACTCCGCCTTCCAAAGTGATTTCTTCCGGACTTTTCTAAAACCTTCTAGAACCTTCCATAAATGCACCGGATCATTTTCAAACTTATAAAATGACTTCCTATATATGAATATTATTCTCCGGACCATTCCGGAACTCCTCGTGATGTCCGGGATCTCATCCGAGACTTCGAACAATACTTCGAACTCCATTCCATATTCAAGTTCTACTATTACAACATCAAACCTTAAGTGTGTCACCCTACGGTTCGCGAACTATGTAGACATGGTTGAGATCTCTCTCCGACCAATAACCAATAGCGGGATCTGGAGATCCATAATGGCTCCCACATATTCAACGATGACTTAGTGATCGAATGAACCATTCACATACGATACCAATTCCCTTTGTCACACGATATTTTACTTGTCCGAGGTTTGATCATCGGTATCACTCTATACCTTGTTCAACCTCGTCTCCTGACAAGTACTCTTTACTCGTACCGTGGTATGTGGTCTCTTATGAACTTATTCATATGCTTGCAAGACATTAGACGACATTCCACCGAGAGGGCCCAAAGTATATCTATCCGTCATCGGGATGGACAAATTCCACTGTTGATCCATATGCCTCAACTCATGCTTTCTGGATACTTAATCCCACCTTTATAACCACCCATTTACGCAGTGGCATTTGATGTAATCAAAGTACCTTTTCAGTATAAGTGATTTACATGATCTCATGGTCTAAAGGACTAGGTAACTATGTATCGAAAGCTTATAGCAAATAACTTAATGACGTGATTGATACGTCTCAAACGTATCTGTAATTTCTTATGTTCCATGCCACATTATTGATGATATCTACATGTTTTATAGACATTATATGTCGTATTTATGCATTTTCCGGCACTAACCTATTAACAAGATGCGAAGAGCCGTTGTGTTTTCTTGTTTTTGGTTTCGAAATCCTAGTAAATATTCTCGAATTGGACGAAATCAACGCCAGGGTCCTATTTTGCCACGAAGCTTCCAGAAGACCGAAGAGAAGACGAAGTGGGGCCACGGGGCGCCGCCACACTAGGGCGGCGCGGCCCAAGGAGGGCCCGCGCGACCCTAGCGTGTGGGGCCCCCGTGACTCTCCCGACTCCGCCCTTCCGCCTATTTAAAGTCTTCGTCGCGAAACCCTTTGTACCGAGAGCCACGATACGTAAAACCTTCCAGAGACGCCGCCGCCGCCAATCCCATCTCGGGGGATTCAGGAGATCGCCTCCGGCACCCTGCCGGAGAGGGGAATCATCTCCCGGAGGACTCTACACCGCCATGGTCGCCTCCGGAGTGATGAGTGAGTAGTTCACCCCTGGACTATGGGTCCATAGCGTAGCTAGATGGTCGTCTTCTCCTTATGTGCTTCATTGTTCGATCTTGTGAGCTGCCTAACATGATCAAGATCATCTATCCGTAATACTATATGTTGTGTTTGTCGGGATCCGATGGATAGAGAATACTATGTTATGGTGATTATCAATCTATTACCTATGTGTTGTTTATGATCTTGCATGCTCTCGTTATTAGTAGAGGCTCTGGCCAAGTTTTTGCTATTAACTCCAAGAGGGAGTATTTATGCTCGATAGTGGGTTCATGCCTCCATTAAATCTGGGACAGTGACAGAAAGTTCTAAGGTTGTGGATGTGCTGTTGCCACTAGGGATAAAACATTGATGCTATGTCTAAGGATGTAGTTGTTGATTACATTACGCACCATACTTAATGCAATTGTCTGTTGTTTGCAACTTAATACTGGAAGGGGTTCGGATGATAACCTGAAGGTGGACTTTTTAGGCATAGATGCATGCTGGATAGCGGTCTATGTACTTTGTCGTAATGCCCTGATTAAATCTCACTATATTTATCATATCATGTATGTGCATTGTTATGCCCTTTCTATTTGTCAATTGCCCGACCGTAATTTGTTCACCCAACATGCTTTTATCTTATGGGAGAGACACCTCTAGTGAACTGTGGACCCCGGTCCTATTCTTTACATCGCATACAATCTACTGCAATACTTGTTCTTTCGTTTTCGCAAACAATCATCTTCCACACAATACGGTTAATCCTTTGTTACAGCAAGCCGGTGAGATTGACAACCTCACTGTTTCGTTGGGACAAAGTACTTTGGTTGTGTTGTGCAGGTTCCACGTTGGCGCCAGAATCCCTGGTGTTGCGCCGCACTACATCCCGCCGCCATCAACCTTCAACGTGCTTCTTGGCTCCTCCTGGTTCGATAAACCTTGGTTTCTTTCTGAGGGAAAACTTGCCGCTGTGCGCATCATATCTTCCTCTTGGGGTTCCCAACGGACGTGTACATCTACGCGCATCAAGCACTTTTTCTGGCGCCGTTGCCGGGAGATCAAGACACGCTGCAAGGGGAGTCTCCACTTCCCAATCTCTTTACTTTGTTTTTGTCTTGCTTTATTTTATTTACTACTTTGTTTGCTGCACTTAAACAAAACACAAAAAAATTAGTTGCTAGCTTTACTTTATTTACTGTCTTGCTCTCTATATCAAAAACACACAAAAATTAGTTACTTGCATTTATTTTATCTAGTTTGTTTTATTTACTATTGCTAAAATGAGTAATCCTGAAGTTGAAGTCCGTTCGTTTAAGCAACAAGGTGGAGAAAGTCTTAAAGATGCTTGGTACAGAATTAGTGATGCTCATCATAGGTGCACTAAGAAACACTCCACTATTATCCTACTTAGGAATTTTTATGTTGGTATATCTAGTTGGAATAGGTATGTTCTTGATACTCTTTCGGGGGTAATTTCCTAGGTACTCCTGCTTTAGAAGCTAGTTGCATCATTGAGAGTCTAGTTGGAATACCACCTGTTAATGAAACTAAAAGTGAAATCTCTCTTGAGGACGTCATGAGAAAATTGGAAGCAATAGAGAAAAAATTTCCAAGTGATGAAACTAAATTGGAAATATTACTTGATAATACTGATAAACTTGATAAAACCCTAGGAGGAATTAATGAAAGAATTGCTACTTTAGAAACTTGTGCTATCCATGATAATCAAACCCATAGAATTGGTAAACTTGAAGAAGCTATGGGAAAATTGGGTTCAACTTTTTCTTCTCTTAAATTTAAAGAGAAAGCTTATGTGGGTAAGGAGCAAAAATTCATGTATGTCTCTAAAGTGCCTAAACCAAAGAATTATTATAGGCCTAAAATTGATAAAACTCCCAACACCCCTGGTAATAATGTTGATGCTTCATCTCTTGATAATACTTGATTTACACTTTCTGCGCCTAGCTGAAAGGCGTTAAAGAAAAGCGCTTATGGGAGACAACCCATATTTTTACTACAGTACTTTGTTTTATATTTGAGTCTTGGAAGTTGTTTACTACTGTAGCAACCTCTTCTTATCATGTTTTTGTGCCAAGTAAAGTCGTTGATAGTAAGGTTCATACTAGATTTGGATTACTGCGCAGAAACAGATTTCTTTGCTGTCACGAATCTGGGCCTAATTCTCTGTAGGTAACTCAGAAAATTATGCCAATTTACGTGAGTGATCCACAGATATGTACGAAACTTTCATTCAATTTGGGCATTTTAATTTGAGCAAGTCCGGTGCCACTTTAAAATTCGTCTTTACGAACTGTTCTGTTTTGACAGATTCTGCCTTTTATTTCGCATTGCCTCTTTTGCTATGTTGGATGAATTTCTTTGATCCATTAATGTCCAGTAGCTTTATGCAATGTCCAGAAGTGTTAAGAATGATTGTGTCACCTCTGAACATGTAAACTTTTATTGTGCACTAACCCTCTAATGAGTTGTTTCGAGTTTGGTGTGAAGGAAGTTTTCAAGGGTCAAGAGAGGAGTATGATATACTATGATCAAGAGGAGTGAAAGCTCTAAGCTTGGGGATGCCCCGTGGTTCACCCCTGCATATTTTAAGAAGACTCAAGCGTCTAAGCTTGGGGATGCCCAAGGCATCCCCTTCTTCATCGACAACATCATCAGGTTCCTCCCCCGAAACTACATTTTATTCAGTCACATCTTATGTACTTTGCTTGGAGCGTCGGTTTGTTTTCGTTTTTGTTTTTGTTTGAATAAAGTTGGATCCTAGCATTCTTTGTGTGGGAGAGAGACACGCTCCGCTGTTGCATATGGACAAATATGTCCTTAGGCTTTACTCATAATGTTCAAGGCGAAGGTTGAATCTTCTTCATTAAATTGTTATATGGTTGGAATTGGGAAATGCTACATGTAGTAATTCTAAAATGTCTTGGATAATGTGATACTTGGCAATTGTTGTGCTCATGTTAAGCTCTTGCATCATATACTTTGCACCCATTAATGAAGAAATACATAGAGCTTGCTAAAATTTGGTTTGCATATTTGGTCTCTCTAAGGTCTAGATAATTTCTAGTATTGAGTTTTGAACAACAAGGAAGACGGTGTAGAGTCTTATAATGTTTACAATATGTCTTTTATGTAAGTTTTGCTGCACCGGTTCATCCTCGTGTTTGTTTCAAATAAACCTTGCTAGCCTAAACCTTGTATCGAGAGGGAATACTTCTCATGCATCCAAAATCCTTGAGCCAACCACTATGCCATTTGTGTCCACCATACCTACCTACTACATGGTATTTTTCCGCCATTCCAAAGTAAATTGCTTGAGTGCTACCTTTAAACCATTCAAAATTTATCACCTCTTATTTGTGTCAATGTTTTATAGCTCATGAGGAAGTACGTGGTGTTTTATCTTTCGATCTTGTCATTTACTTCGGACAGACTTTCACAATGGACTAGTGGCTTCATCCGCTTATCCAATAACTTTGCATAAAGAGCTGGCAATGGGGTTCCCAGCCTCAATTAATTAACTTCATTAATAATTCTCTTCACATGTTTTGCTCTGATTCATCAGTAAGCAACTTAATTTTGCAAATAGACACTCCTCCATGGTATGTGAAAGGTTGGAAGGCACCCGAGGATTCGGTTAGCCATGGCTTGAGAAAGCAAAGGTTGGGAGGAGTGTCATCTAAATAAAACTAAAATAAAAAGGCACTCCTTCATGGTATGAGATTGTTGGCAGGCACCCGAGGATTCGGTTAGCCATGGTTTGTGAAAGCAAGGTTGGAAGGAGTGCCACCCAAAAATAAAATACACTAAAATACATGTGTAAACAAAAGAGAAGAGGGATGATCTAACACGGTGGTAGAAATAACGTCCTTCATGGGAGCCGCTCTTGAAAGTCTGGTTGATAAGGTAGTTAGAGTACCCACTATCATTCGTTGACAACAACAAACACTTCTCAAAACTTTACTTTTATACTCTCTTGATGTTTTCAAAATAAAAGCTCTAGCACAAATATAGCAATCGATGCTTTCCTCTTTGAAGGATCTTTCTTTTACTTTTATGTTGAGTCAGTTCACCTATTTCTCTCCACCTCAAGAAGCAAACACTTGTGTGAACTGTGCATTGATTCCTGCATACTTGCATATTGCACTTGTTATATTACTTTACATTGACAATATCCATGAGATATACATGTTATAAGTTGAAAGCAACCGCTGAAACTTAATCTTCCTTTGTGTTGCTTCAATACCTTTACTTTGATTTATTGCTTTATGAGTTAACTCTTATGCAAGACTTATTGATGCTTGTCTTGAAGTACTATTCATGAAAAGTCTTTGCTTTATGATTCATTTGTTTACTCATGTCATTACCATTGTTTTGATCGCTGCATTCATTACATATGCTTACAATAGTATGATCAAGGTTATGATGGCATGTCACTCCAAATTATCTTTGTTATCGTTTGCCTGCTCGGGACGAGCAGAACTAAGCTTGGGGATGCTTGATACGTCTCAAACGTATCTATAATTTCTTATGTTCCATGCCACATTATTGATGATATCTACATGTTTTATACACATTATATGTCGTATTTATGCATTTTCCGGCACTAACCTATTAACAAGATGCCGAAGAGCCGGTTGCTGTTTTCTGCTGTTTTTGGTTTCAGAAATCCTAGTAAGGAAATATTCTCGAATTGGACGAAATCAACGCCCAGGGTCCTATTTTGCCACGAAGCTTCCAGAAGACCGAAGAGAAGACGAAGTGGGGCCACGGGGCGCCGCCACACTAGGGCGGCGCGGCCGGGGGGGCCCGCGGCCCTAGCGTGTGGGGCCCCCGTGACTCTCCCGACTCCGCCCTTCCGCCTATTTAAAGTCTTCGTCGCGAAACCCTCTGTACCGAGAGCCACGATACGGAAAACCTTCCAGACGTCGCCGCCAATCCCATCTCGGGGGATTCAGGAGATCGCCTCCGGCACCCTGCGGAGAGGGGAATCATCTCCCGGAGGACTCTACACCGCCATGGTCGCCTCCGGAGTGATGAGTGAGTAGTTCACCCCTAGACTATGGGTCCATAGCAGTAGCTAGATGGTCGTCTTCTCCTTATGTGCTTCATTGTTGGATCTTGTGAGCTGCCTAACATGATCAAGATCATCTATCTGTAATACTATATGTTGTGTTTGTCGGGATCCGATGGATAGAGAATACTATGTTATGGTGATTATCAATCTATTACCTATGTGTTGTTTATGATCTTGCATGCTCTCCGTTATTAGTAGAGGCTCTGGCCAAGTTTTTGCTATTAACTCCAAGAGGGAGTATTTATGCTCGATAGTGGGTTCATGCCTCCATTAAATCTGGGACAGTGACAGAAAGTTCTAAGGTTGTGGATGTGCTGTTGCCACTAGGGATAAAACATTGATGCTATGTCTAAGGATGTAGTTGTTGATTACATTACGCACCATACTTAATGCAATTGTCTGTTGTTTGCAACTTAATACCGGAAGGGGTTCGGATGATAACCTGAAGGTGGACTTTTTAGGCATAGATGCATGCTGGATTTTACGCACCATACTTAATGCAATTGTCTGTTGTTTGCAACTTAATACTGGAAGGGGTTCGGATGATAACCTGAAGGTGGACTTTTTAGGCATAGATGCATGCTGGATAGCGGTCTATGTACTTTGTCGTAATGCCCGATTAAATCTCACTATATTTATCATATCATGTATGTGCATTGTTATGCCCTTTCTATTTGTCAATTGCCCGACTGTAATTTGTTCACCCAACATGCTTTTATCTTATGGGAGAGACACCTCTAGTGAACTGTGGACCCCGGTCCTATTCTTTACATCGCATACAATCTACTGCAATACTTGTTCTACTGTTTTCTGCAAACAATCATCTTCCACACAATACGGTTAATCCTTTGTTACAGCAAGCCGGTGAGATTGACAACCTCACTGCTTCGTTGGGACAAAGTACTTTGGTTGTGTTGTGCAGTTTCCACGTTGGCGCCGGAATCCCTGGTGTTGCGCCGCACTACATCCCGCCGCCATCAACCTTCAACGTGCTTCTTGGCTCCTCCTGGTTCGATAAACCTTGGTTTCTTTCTGAGGGAAAACTTGCTGCTGTGCGCATCATACCTTCCTCTTGGGGTTCCCAACGGACGTGTACATCTACGCGCATCAGTGATCTTATGCTACGCTTAATTGGGTGTGTCCATTACATCATTCATATAATGATATAACCTTGTTATTAATAACATCCAATGTTCATGATTATGAAACTAATCATCTATTAATCAACAAGCTAGTTAAGAGGCTTACTAGGGACTCATTGTTTGTTTACATAACACACATGTATCAATGTTTCGGTTAATACAATTATAGCATGGTATATAAACTTTTATCATAAACATAAAGATATATAATAACCACTTTTATTATTTCCTCTTGGGCATATCTCCAACACCGGAACGGGCTTGCTGCAAAGGGCCGCCGCCGTCGCTACATGCGGCCGCCACCGTCGCTACATCAGGCCAACTTCGTTTGCTACAAGGGCCACTGTGGCCGGCGCTGATGCTACATGCGGCCGCGGCGTTGCTACATACGCAGCCGATGCTACAGCAGGCTGCCGCTGTTGCTACAAGGGACACCGCGGCGGCGCCGTTGCTACATGCGGCCGCCACCGTTGCTACAGCAGGCCGTCGTCGTTGCTACAAGGGCCACCGACGCTGCTTCAATGGTACCACAAGCGAGTGGCGCTGGCCGACGCTGCTGCCATAGGTGTTTGGCACTGTGTTGCTACTTGCTACAAGCGGACACCGCCGCCGCTACCTTGGGCATCTGTCTTTGCTACTTTAGGCCTCCGGCGCTGCTACCAAGGCGATCGACGCTGCTGCCATGGGCGCCCGGCTCTGCTACTTTGGTCCTCCGGTGCTGCTGCCATGGGCGACCGGCGCTGCTGCCTTGGATGGCCGGCGCTGCTTCCACGGCCGGCCGGCGATGCAGCCAACCTTGGAAGGAGTTGATGCGGGGAGATGGCCACATTTGCTACAAGGCGTCCGCCATGGTCGCCCCGCTGCTGCAAGTCGCAGGGCGCTTGCTGGGAGCAGGTCCAGGCGCTGTTGGCTTTGCTACCGTGGGCGACCGGCGTTGCTACCAGTCTGCCACGGGCTGGTCGACGGTGGTGCTGCTGGCGGCGGCCGCGCTGACCGACGGTCGGCGAAACAACGAGTCGGCGATGCCGCGAGGGTCGCGGGTCATGCTACGAAAATCATGTCCATGCTGCAAATCGGAGGCTCGGCTTGCTCTCCGGCGGCGGAGATTCCTCGCAGGCGGCGATCTTAGTCCGGCGGAGCTGCGTGCGAGCAGAGGAGCGGTGCCAGAAAGAGAGAGAAGATTTTTGCGGTTTGGTGTAAAAGCGGATGCGGGAGTCGTCGTATGCGTGAGTGGTCCAGGGACACGTGTCGGGCGTTGGAGGCGGGGGATCGGGGCTTCCGATCCCCCGGGGGACGCTCAGCACTGCCCATAACCAAAGCGTGGCAAGGATATTTGGGGAACCAACCAAACACAGCCCTACGCTTCTACTTCCCCGTTCGTTTAACCGGACTTCCGATTTCCGACCAACTCTGCCGCCTCCGGTGTATCCCGCCGGCCGCCGCATTTCATCCCCACGACCTCTTGCCGCCTACCTCTCCTCGCTTACTTTCTCCCTGCTGTATCCGCCGCCGCCCCCGCCCCGAAACCCTAATTTCTCTTAATTCTCCATGGCCCCTCGTCCTTCGCCTCCGCCGTCGGCGCATCCGGAGGTGGAGGCAGCGTCGAGGCCTGACGCCTCAATGGTCGAGGCGTACGGGACTACCAAAACGGGTCCCTCGTCCTCTATGCCGCCTCCACCACCCGCGGGATTCTCGCCGCCGTCGCAGCTGGAGCCTGACGCGTCAACGGGTGGGACGGCTGTCACCAGCCTTACAGTCAGCAGCTCGTCGGCGGATGAGGACGACAACGCCAGCCGCACGGAGATGACCGACGCGGTGCCGCCCGAGCGGCAGCAGCCGCGGCCGCGCCCGCCGTATGCCATTCCCGACTGGAGCGCCGCCCCAGAGCACCCCTTCTTTCTCGAGGTGGTAGAAGAGGGGATCTCCTACGGGGTCCTTGACGTGTGAGTTTCTATGCGATTCTGGTCCTCTGACATGTGCTCCTACTCTGAGCCTACATAATTGATGGACGGACTACTGATTTGCCTGATATGCTTCCTGAAATGACTAGCATTAAATATCGCAGGTCCAAGAAAGGAGCTTACATGTTTGGACAATCTGGCCTCTGCGATTTTGTTCTAGATCATTCGTCTATTGCGCGTTTTCATGCTGGTACACTTTCACCATTTCCTTGTCAACTAGGAGTATCACATAGGTATAATCAAAGTTAGAATACTAGATCTTGGCTTGGTGTTGAACATAATCACTGTTGCAGAGTGAGTACTTAAATACTGTCTGTTTTTGGTGGCCCTTTTCAGTTTAAAACGAAAGAATGGCCAGTAGCTTTTAGCCTTTTACATTAAGGGAACTTTGCTCTTTTCAGTTATTGAAACATATTTTGGGGACATGTGAGTGCATATATTCTTCATGAACCAGACAAGGCAATAATAGAATCCAGGAATTCGTCATTAATAGTATAAAATATTTTGATCACTACTTATGCAGCAGTCATGAGATCTTTTTGTGTTATTTTAGTTCTGCAGTTTAGAAATGATGGGGAGGTTTTCCTCTATGATCTCGGAAGCACGCATGGGTCGTCCATCAACAAAACTCAGGCATAGTCTCCTTCCATTTGTAATGTAACTGAATGTTTTCATTTTATCCAATACTTCTAATATGTAAACTACATGTCCTTTTCTCATGTATACACTGTGTCATTGTTTATGATATTTTGTTTTAGCAAGCTGATTTGTGTTGGACTGTTGGTTGTATCCTTATTCTGTAGTTTTACGTACCTTCATCTACCTTTGGCTAGCTGAGTATCTCAAATAGCAGAATAGTTAGTTTTGCATCCTTTGTTCTTCTCATGCTTATCTCAAGGTTGCTTAGTGAGCTAATCTTCTGGGCTATTCATATACCATCCTTTACCCCACAAAAGGAACCTTTTGTTAACTTTTTAGGTTGTGCCTGTTCTTTCACAATAGGATAATACCGTTCAGATGAAGGCAAGAATGCCATGGCTGGAAGGTGATTGGGTATTTAAGAGAGGAGATTGTCTATACATTGGGATGAGAGAACTTTAGATGAGTGAGTCTAATTCATTATTCTGCCTCAGTGAAGATGACTTCAATGCCTCATTTACAAGGGGCTCCGAACAGACAGGATCAGAGATAAAATAGGATCGAAGCAGAACTAGAGATAAATAGACTCTGAATTAAACAAATAACTTAGTTATCAGAACTAATCTAATACTCTCTCCGTCCCATAATATAAGATGTTATATTGTTTGTAATGCTAATATCTTATAATATGAGACGTAGGTAGTAGGAGATAACTATATACGGCTGCTGCTGCTGCCCTTTTTGCTCTGGGGCTGTTGCCCTTCTTGGGCTTCAGCTGTTTCTGCACGCTGCAACAGCCATGCAAGCTGCACAACTGCTGCTATTTATGGGGCCTATAGCAAATGGGTTGAGTTATTCTGCTGTACACTTGTAGTCTTAATTACTTGCCGATGGAGAGTATGCTAGGTTATGGAGTAGTGCTGTTATCGTTCCAAATCCAAGCCATTTAACCCCTGATACGCGATGTGGGTATGACGGCACCACATTTCCCCAAGATAAGGAAACAGTGAAATATTTATGTATTTATCGAGAAAATTAACCATATAGACTCTATGAGAGGATGATGAGAGCGGTGGAATTGGCACCATTGTGCAGATCAGAAGCTTCAGACCTTCTAGGTGCCATTTTGTAAGCAAAAACACTAGACATACTCAGATACCGCCTTCATTAGCAAATGGCCGAATGTACCTAGTTACTGCTAGAGATGCAAGTGGGCCAATATTAGGGTACCCTCTACCCTCTTTATTATTTCAAAATAATGAACTAACTTTTCTGGTGACATCATCATTTTGGGAAACTTAGTTCATTTTTCTTTTGCACGAAAGAGGGTAGAGGGTACCTTAATGATGACCCATTTGCATCTCTAGTTACTGCCACCTTACAGGAAACTAGCGAATCCATGTAATACCAAATCATGTTTTTACAAAATCACTACGAATCCCCAAATGAGCACTGCCGAAGCTGCCTCACGGGGGTATTAGGAACTATCAGGGTGCCGCATACCGGGGAGTGTTCCAAAGATCATGGGAAAATCCAAAGAGGGTTTTCCCATCCGCTCATGAGAGAATATTTCTAGGTCCCAATATACCCAATGCCAGATCGCTGTCAAGATACACAAGCCGGAAAACACAATATGCGCACCTGCCACACCTCTGCTTTTTATCGGGTATCATAGGTTTGAGTTAATCTCAGTCTGACTCATTATTTTGCTGCCTTGTATCTCTGTATCTGTTTTGTACTTGAAACATTGGCACTTCCCAACTTTCTTTGACAATTTATTGTTTACGATTTGTTTGTTACCTTCTGGTGTTATCTCTTTATCCAATGTATTCTAGACTTTGGAACTTCCCAATATTTATTCAGTTTATTGCTTATGATTTACTATTTCCGATGTCATGTACTTAACTAACAGATCAAGAAGAAGATCTACACAAAGATCCTTGTTGGACATTTTATTCAGTTTGGCCTGTGAGTTAATCAACTAACACCCATCTTCTGTTTGTTATGTATCATTTCCCTCAGATATCGCAGCAGGTTGTTTCTAGTGGTCAATGATTTCCAACATGATCTCTGTAGAGGACGTGGTGATCTTTCATTTAAGATGTGATAGAATTTATATTTTTCCAGCCCTTAGTAGTTCATTGCCTGACCTACTTATTATGCAGTTGAAGCCTTTCCTTGAATAGTTAATAATCATTTGGGGCATGTGCAACTGATGTAAAACAGTTACAATTGACAAACTGTTGTAAAACAGTGGCAAGGAGTTCATGGCCTTAAAAGAAATATTAACTTTTATTTTTAATTAGTAAATTATATAAGTGTTTAGAATTTATTTAATTATGCATAGCAGATCTGATGGAAAGCTGCATAAAAAGATATGCAAGGCTTGTATGTATATTCTAGAGAAAAGGGATCTTGTAGAAATATGACTGTATTTTGTTTAGCATTAAAATGTAGGGCAAAGCCCCCGTAGTAGTTTACGCAAAATGAGGCAAAGTTATGTACAAAATATACGAAAGAAAGCAAACAGAAATCAAGAGATTGCCAATCCATCTTGACAACATCTCAAATTGCTTATCCTTCATCATATGCACATGCATGGTGACTTCATGGCTGGAAGCAAAATGCCAGAAACGAAAACATGACTGCATTATTAGTTTAACTAATACCCTAATGAAACAGGAATGTCAAGGAAGCAAATGAAAAGGTGAATAAAATGGCACTACTGTTGTTTGGGGCTCTTATCACTTGGTAAAACTGGACTGAATTTTCCTCATTTACCAGATCACCGCGTCTCTACTTCTTTCAAGGACCATCTGAGCTGATACCTCCAGTAAGATTCTGAAACTCCCTTTGTTCACTTGTCTGCCACTACACCATAATATTATTTATGAAGTATTTGGTAGCTTGTTGCTGGATTCACATCTCAATCAAAGTTCTTTTGATAATTTAACGGCAACATACTGTTTATTGTTTCTAACATCTGCAGGTGGATGTGGCCGGGAGCGCTGGGGGCCACAAGGAGATGGCCTCCGCGGCGCCACCTGAGCAGCAGCAGCAGCAGCAGCACAAGCCGCCGCAGCGCGCGCCGTATGCCATCCCCGACTGGAGCGCCACTCCTGAACAGCCCTTCTTCCTCCAGGTTCTCAAGAACGGCATTTGCTTGGAGAAACTTGACGTGTGAGTTCCTTTCCCTATCTAGACTCCTAGCATTGGTGCGATTTTTCGTCCTGTGGGCTTCCTACTTTGACGCAGCTGCGTACAATGCATGGTGTCTAACGCAATTAGTCGGTATAGATTTTTTTTTGTTTATTGTAGTCTGTAGTTACCCGAGCTAATGCATAGCTACATCTCTCGTGTTCTGATTCAAGGCAGTTTATTGTATGTGACTTTTGAGACCTTCGCATTCAAAGTTGCACAAAATTGTCTGCTACATAATTGCATGGACTACTGATTATGACTAACATTACATTTGCAGGTCCAAGAAAGGAGCTTACATGTTTGGCCGAGCTGATCCTTGCGATTTTGTACTTGATGATCCTTCTGTTTCGGGTTTTCACGCTGGTACACTTTCATCATTTTCTTGTCAACTATCACATAGGTATAATCGAAGTTAGAACACCAGGCTATTGGCTTGGTGTTGAACGTAATTACTGTTGCATAGTGAGTACTTCAATACTGTCTGGTTTGGGAGGCCTTTTTCATTTTAAAACAAAAGAATGGCTGGTAGTTTTTACATTAAGGGAACTTTGGTCTTTTTCAGTTACTGAAACAAATTTTGTGGACATGTGAGTGTATTATTCTTCATTAACCAGAGAAGCCAATAATAGGATCCAGGAATTCATCACTAATAGTATAAAATATTTTTATCGGTGCTTATGCAGCATAATCATGAGCTTCTTTTTTGTTATTTTAGTTCTGCAGTTTAGAAATGATGGGGATGCTTTCCTCTATGATCTTGGAAGCATAAATGGGTCCTCCATCAACAAAACGCAGGCATAGTTTCCTGCCATTTTTCTTACTTCAGAACAGAATTGAATGTTTCCAATTTATCCAAGACTTCTAATATATTTGTTTGGAAATCTTCATAATGTGAAACTACATGTCATCTTCTCATGTATGCACCGCCTCATTGTTCATGATATTTCTGTTTTAAAAGTAATGCGATTTGTGTTTTTTTTTTTCTTATTCTGTAGTGTTTGTACCTTCATCTACCTTTGGCATGCTGAGTCTGACATTAGATATAACAAAACAGTTATTTTTGCATCCTTTGTTCTTTTCATGCTTATCTCAGTGTTGCTTATTGAGCTAATCTGTTTCCGGGCCATTCTTGTACCATCCTTTACCCACAAAAGGAACCTTTTGTTAGCTTGTCATGTTTACTGTTCCCGTTCTTCCATAATGGGATAATACCGTTCAGGTGAAGGCAAGAATGCCTTGGCTAGAAGGGGATTAAGGATTTAGGAGGGGAGACTCTCTATAGATTTGGGATGAGAGAACTTTAGATGAGTGAGTCTAATTCATTATTCTACCTCAATGGAATTTCAATGCCTCATTTATAAGGGGATGCTAACATATTGGGTCAGAGATAAAATATGATCTAAACAGACCTAGAGATAAATAGAATCTGAAGTAAACAAATTACTTAGTTATCACGACCAATCGAATAGGAGATAACAATATACGGAGGCTGCTGCTGCTGCCCTTTTTTGCTCTTGGGCTGTTGACCTTCTTGGGCGTCTGCTGTTGCTTCGTGCTGCAACAACCATGCAAGCTGCACAAATGCTGCTGCTTACAGGCTCATGTCCAGAACAAATGGGTTGATTTATTTAATTTTACACTTATAGTCTTAATTTTTACTCGCGGATGGAGAGTATGTTAGGTTATGGAGCAGTGCTCTTGTCGTTTCAAATCCAAGCCACTTCACCCCGATACCCGACATGGGTATGCTATACCACATTTCCCCAGAGAAAAGGAAGCGGTGAAATATTTTTGTATTTGTTGAGAAAATAGACTAACAGACGGTATGTGAGGATGATGATGTGGATTGCATACCTTTTCTCCATTAGTTCGGACTTTTGGTTCTACTGGTTGGTGCATGAAACTTAACATGGTATATCAGAGCAGAGGTCTTGGGTTCAAGTGTCGGCTTTCGCAATTTAAAATAAATTGATCTTACCCTCTTTCTGTTCCTAGCGAATCCGTGGTCTAGCAAACCTCTGTATGTACTTACAAAATCACTACAAACCCGCAAATGGGCTAGACTGTCGAAGCTGCCTCACTGGAGGTTGCCTTTGGTGTTTTGGTTGGAAACTATCGTGAAGTATATGTTGGGATTATTATATTCGTTTTGCAAATCAAAACCTAATGATGCTCCCAGATGCGGGTATTGGGGAGTATTAGGAAGTATTGGGGTACTGGCGAGTATTTGACACGGGCGCAACACCTCTGCCGTTTATCGGATGTCATAGGTCTGAGTTAATCCAAGGCTGGCTCGTTATTTTGCTGCCTTGTATCTCTATCCGTTCTGTACTCGAAACATTGGAACTTCCCAATTTTCTTTGAGAATTTATTGTTTATGATTTGTTTGTTATCTTCTGGTGTTATCTCCTTAGCCATTCTGTATTCTAGACTTCGGAACTTCCCAATATTTATTCAGTTTATTGCTCACGATTTACTATTTCTGATGTCATACACTTAACTAACAGATCAAGAAGAAGATGTACACTAAAATCCATGTTGGGGATTTGATTCAGTTTGGCCAGTAAGCTATTCAACTAACACCCATCTTCTGTTTGTTATGTATCATTTCTCTCAGATGCCGCAACAGTTGTTTCTGGTAGTCAATGATTTGCAACATGGTCTCTGTAGAGCACGTGGTGTTCTTTCATCTAAGATCTGATAGAATTTGTAGGTTTCGAACCTCTAAGCTAGTTTATTGCCTGACCTACTTATTATGCAGTTGAAGCCTGTCCCTTGATTAAGCCTTTGCTTTGAATAATTAATAGTCATTTGGGGTATGTGCAACTGCTGTTAAACAGCTACATTGACAAACTGTTGTGAAACAGTGGCAAGGAGCTTCCATTTCTTCGACAATGACCAGCCACTTCCATGATCCCATCCACCTGGGATGTTCACTGAATCTTGTAATAACTGATGTAGCTCACCTCCTAGGAGGCATGTAACCCTCTCATCAATGAAAAGAAACACACAGTCTGTTTTTCTAAAAAAAAAAAGGAGCTTAACTTTATTTATTTATTAGTGAAGTATATAATTGTTTGGAATTGTCTTAATTATGTATAGTAGTAGATCTGATGGAAAGTTGAATGAAAAGATACGCAAGGCATGTACGTGTATTCTAGGAAAAAAGGATCTGGTAGAAATATGACCGTATGTTTTAGCAATAAAATGTTGGGCAACATCTCCGCAGTAGTTCACGCAAAATGAGGGCAAGTTATGTACTCCCTCCGTCCCATGAAACATGTCTTAACTTTGTTTAAATTTGGATGTATCTACGTGTTAAATAGTGTCTAGATACATCCAAATTTAGACAAAGTTAAGACATGTTTCATGGGACGGAGGCGGTACAAACTATACAAAAGAAAATTTACAAGAGATTGTCAAAAGTGTTTATCCTTCACCCTTCATGGCTGAAAGGACAACGCCAGAAGCTAAAAGATGACTGCATTATTAGTTTAACTAATACCCTAAAATGAAACAGGAATATCTAGAACGCAAATGAAGAGATAAATAAAATGGCACCACTGTTGTTTGGGGCTCTTATCACTCGCTAAAATTGGACTGAACTTTCCTCACTCTTTTCGTTTACCAGGTCATCGCGTTTGTACCTTCTTCAAGGACCATCTGAGTTGATGCCTCCAGTAAGATTCTGAAACTCCTTTAGTTGGCTTGTCTGCCAACTACACCATAATTTTATTTCTAAAGTTGTATCTTTTAGCCTGCTGCTGCATTCACATCGTAATCACAGTTCTATTGATAATGGAACTGCAACATACTGTTTTACTGTTCCTAATATCTGCTTTTTTGAAAATGAAGAACACAATAATTCCTGATCGTGAAGCTTCCCTTTCACGAGAAAAAACTCATACAGCTTTAGCAGAGTGGATCTCATGTTGTATGTCTGAGGATGCACCTGAAGAATCTGGTGAGGTTAGTTGTTTGTTTCTAGCAGCATTTGATTAGGGATATTAATAATTCTACACAAGTACTTGGGAGGCTCATACACTTTTTAATGGAGCTTTTCCAAAAAAAAAAAAAAATCATGGAACCAGCTTCTCTGAAGTTTTAGTTTCAGTTTTTTTTAAATTTCTTTTTAATTGTTAAGAACCCTTATTTTTACCGAACATGTTGTCATATCTAGGATGAAGCAGATGAGATCATGTGGCAAACCTACAAAGGTGACATACATGAAAAAACACGCAGCAACATAATCAAACGAATGGAAAAGGTAAGCTGTTGTACTCCTAAAACCCCATTATATTATAACTGCTGTTTCAGTATGCACCTAGATTATGAAGGATATGTAATTGTATTATTTCATTTATACTCTACAAGATCGACAATGAATGTGGTTACATAGACGCTGTTTCTAGTGCCTTCCGGTGATTTGTGATGAAAGCAAAACTTAAGGTTTAGATTTCTTTTGCATTCTGCCTGCAGCCATTTATTCTGGGGCTGGTTTCCTATCATGGGGCATTTGGAGCAGCCTCTTCTGTTAAACTGCGCAACATTACTTCCCTACTAGAACTTTGATTACCCTCTGTACTGCTACTTTTAAAGTGAACACTCACTGGAGATGATTTTATCCTTTGAGTTGCCTTACCTACATACATATAACACGGTACTTTGCCTCGGGTACGTGGGTTGCAGTACATGGTATCCACAGACAAAATATAGTTAAGCTCACCACACAACTTATTTTTTTCCAGATAGATCCTTCTATGTTAGGATCGATTTATGGCAAATTCTGAAGATTGTAAATCCCGCTCTAATGGAATGGGATAGGCTTGCCTTCTTTCCAGCATTGGTGGCGACACATTGGCTGACCATAGGAGTTCACCCTGCATGTGTTTCAATAGTTCCTTGACCTAGAGGTTAGGTAGTGGCCGGAGACACCACTGGTCATGGGCGGAGGCTGTTGCTGTGGTGACCCAGGAGTTAGATTCTAGAACCTGGAGTTGGTAGGGCAGCAAGGTGTCAGTGGTGGCAACAAGGGCCTGCAGCGTAGGCAAAGGGAAGGACCTGGCTGCTTTGGGGAGAAGGTGGCATGGAACGTGAAGGCACTGCAGACAGCATGTGGTGGAATATGCAGTGGACCATGCATATTCAGAGTATTTCCCTATCAAGAAGTTGCATGTCCCCGGCATTTATAAAAGGGCCTTGGTAGAATCACATACTCACGTTTTTTGTACACAGATAGAGTGCCTGACTCTGAGGTACCAAGCTCCTTGCACTGGCAGTATGCTCTGAGTGGACAGCTATGTTCGGATATTCCTCTTAGGGACAATCCTTTTTGAGTAGTACTGTAGTATGCTCAAACTTATGAATTTTTGTTTCTTAAGAAAAACATGTCCTATGTTCACTGATATGATTTGCATCTCGTCTTTCCTCTGAGCTAGATTGCTAGGATGAAAAAAGAGACCGATGCAATAAGAGATAAGGAAAATTCTCAAGGTGGGTTAACCCAAGGTCAGCAAACAAAGATTGCTCGAAATGAGCAAATAGCTTCTCAGGTTAGCGGCTCACGTCCTTTACTTACATTTGTTCATATGACAATACTGTTCTCTTATTAGAAGATCAGTAATAGACCTTTTTCATCAGATTATGGTGGAGATAATAAATCTACAAGAAACACTAAGTGACAGCATACAAGCAAGTCTTGGTGCACGTGCTCAAAAACGAAAGCGTGGTAGCCATAAAGCAAGTATCGAGGAAGAAGATGTTAGGTTTGTACTTCTGATTGATTTGAATTATGACTGCTTCATCTGTTGTTTGTGTACCATCTCTTTACCTATATTTCAGCTATGAGCAAAGGGTGATGCAAGATAACTACGTCATCATGTTCCCTCCTAGTCTGCTTCAAATCCAACTGACACAAATGCATGTAAAAGACAGACAGTCAATAGGAAATACTTCTGTCCATAAAAGGATGTCACAAGTTTGTCTAAATTTAGATGTATCTAGACACTCTTTAGTGTATAGATACATCCAAATTTTAACAAATCTCCGACATCCTTTTATGGACGGAGGGAGTAATAAAATTAAATAAATAGTTGGATTTGTCCTGTATTATCATTCTTATAAGTGGGGAATCAATACAAAAACTTGCAGGGTTTCCTCAACTACCTGCTGGTTCAGTTCTAGTTTGTACATCGATTGTTGAAGTTATTTTCGTCTTATTTGAATACTAATAGTTAGCTATGAAATCTCTGCTGTACTGTACTGATTAAACGACATTACTGAAATTAGCAGTACGCTTCCTAATTATTTTGATGAACCTTGTCAGAGGGCATGCTGCTCCTGCAGTTTATAAAGTAGAAAAGAGTCGGTCCTGTTTAATAAGGAAACTAGGCCAAAAAAATTACAATGCTCGGTAAACTAGAAGTAAATTGGACGAAAACTCTCAGAATGGGGAAGCTGCCTAGCTAAACTAGGTCTAGAGCACCACCAGCTGACTAGCAAGGTTTACCCAGCATGGCATACACAGTCAAAGCACACTGCTCACTAAAGTTGCCAGCCGCATCATCATCATAGTAGACTGGCACTAGGAGTCTAGGACACATGTAACTTAAAACTTGTCAAATAACCTGTCAGAAAATTTTGAAGCTCATTTGTGTATTCCGTTTATGTAATGCGGAAGTATCTGATCAATTCGACTGGTCAAGTAGGAATAAACTATTTATTGTGTTACTATAGTCTCTGTCTGTAAGTAGATGCCTGATAGTATGTGGTTCTATACTAAGGCTAGGGTTAGAGCTTTGCATGCTTGTTCTCATGTGCTGATTGACTAATTGTGAACCTTTTAGCGATGACGGTGAATTTTATGACCGGACAAAGAAAAGGCTATCTAATCAGCAATCCAGTGGGCATCAATCAGTTCAGACCGCTGATAGTCTTCTTGAGAAAAAAGATTCCATCACTCATGATATTGAAGGTAAAAAGAAGTTGCTTGAAGAAGAGAAGAATAAGCTGGCTCAGAGCCATGATGCAGATTTTGAGGATGAATTTGATGCTTACATGAGTGGATTGTCATCTCAATTAGGTATTATTACAATCTGAACTGCATGGTTTACATTGATTAATTTCATCATACTTGGATTTTACTTGCAAGTCTGAGGTCTGAGTGCTACCACTAATGGCCCTAACTGTTGGCTGTTGCATAAGCACTTACAGTATTCGTAGTAATGGCTTGATGGTCGTTATCAGTACATGGTGGGAAAAATAAGAGAAACATGATGGCTATTATGTTTTAGCTAACAACTCTGATTGAAACGTTTTTTTAAGACAACCTATGCTTGAAACTTGACATAGTAGCTAGCGACAATAATGCCCTCAGCTATTAACTTCAGTAACTAAAGTGACTCTTTTCTCTGAAAAGATTTTGTAAAGGAATCTGTTTAACACTCGGAAGTGAGTATTTCTGAATACATTTGCATTTCTTCTGTAGCAATGACTTAATGACTGCAAATTTTTTTTTGAATCAGTGTTTAATTTTTGTTCTTCTGCAATTGTTTTTTGTGTAATTGGGTCCGAAACATGAATGCATGAGTATCTCAGCAATACTTGTAGCTTGTTTGCACTGGCACAGAGCTATGAATATTATTATGTCTCAGCATTACTTTTAGCTAGTGTATGTTGGTGGAAAACTATGAATATCCCCTTTTTTCTTTGTTAGATATAAATATATGATATGGTCAAAAGCCCTTTTCTTCTTCAGATTACTCTTGCATTGTATTTTCCGTAGCAAGGAAGTTAATGTAGAACAGGTACAAAAAGGTACATTTTTTAATTGAAATATATATATTCTGCAAGAATGTTAGGCTATTCATGGTATGCAACAGTTTCCTTCTAAGTGTATTTGCTTGTTCACTCTGAACATGCATTCTGTGAGTGGGTGTGCAACTGATGTATGTTGGTTAGGCAATTATCTCATCAGGTATCCTGTACTTTGGTTGGTAGTTGATTCGGGAATCAGATAGTTTTGAGCTGGCTTGTTTCTCTTTGTTTCCATGTTCTAATTAAAAAAAAATCCCATGAAGTTTTGACACTTCTTTGCAAAAGTACGCCTGCTTCTCTCCGTGAAATCCAGCCATCTGACGGGGTCATGGTTGTGTGTTTTGACTTTTGATGTTTGATATATAATAGTGTTTGGTCATGTGGGCACATGAGTGTTTAGGAAAAGAACAGGAATATTTCCTTTCCTTATTTCACTGATTAAAATCTACATTAGTCCATGATGTCACTATTGCACTATGTTGCTTTTGCAAATTGTATGAACATCACATATTGCGTTAAGTGCCAGTTACTTTGCTTAACTCTTGATCAGATTCAAACTTAGTACATGGATGTACACAGTATGTTGTGTTTTCATGCACATCTGCTTGATACTTTTCTGTATATTTTGTGTATTCACTATCTTTAGTCTTCTAATTAATTGGACTACTCAACAGCACGCAATAATATTACCAAAATTCAGAAGGAGCTCACCAATCTTCAAGCTGAGCTAGACACAGTTGTTTACCTACTGAAGGTAGCTGATCCTATGGAAGAAGCAGCTCATAAGAGGAATCTAAAGCCAAGAGAAGCAAACCCTCAAGCATTTAAGGATAATCCAAAACCAGAATCCAAGAAGCAAGAGTTTCTTTTTGCAAAGAAAACCTCAACAGACGAGAACTCCAAGGATTCTTATTTGATCAAAACACAAGTGGATAAACCTGCCGAGATAGAAATAGATGTCTCCAGAAACGGAGAAAATGTGAGCAAACCTGCTTTCAGCGTACCAAAACAGTGGCTTGGTGACAACAGGACCACAGAACCTGAAGACGATTGTTTAAAAGAAGCAAATGCCAGTACTGACGAGCCTGATAATTTTGTGGAATACAAAGATCGAAGAACTCTTCTGTCAAATTCAGCCAACAGAAAAGATCTTGAAGAGGCTGCTCCTGGGCTTATCTTACGGAAGAGAAAGTCTGCTGAGCAGACAGCTGGCATTGAAACAGAACCATCTTTGGTTGAATCCAAAGCATCAGCAGCTGACGTTGTTGCCTTTGTGCTGAAGCACAAGCGTGGTCTACAAATTTCCGAAGAGATGGATAACGAGAGTAACCCACAGGCTAAGGGAAAAGGGAGCAATTCAAAACAAAAACGTCTACTGGGTCCTGCAAGACGTCCTGCAAGACCAGATAGTTTTGAAGCGGTCCCGGATTAGGAAGTATGGTTGCCACTTGAGCAACTGACAGTCACCAAATGTGTAAATTTGTCCCTTTACTATTGTTGAATGACCTGTAGGTAAAACTGGTGTTGGCCAAAAAAAAAATTCGGTTACCCATAGAAACTGCTTGGATTCTTCTCTCCTATGGCCTGAGACGGTTTATGGAGGTGTAAGCATTTGAATATGCTGTCGTCTAGAGATGATTTAGTGGTTTGAGGTGGGGTTTCCATTCAAATCTTTTACCGTACTAGTAAGCGTGCACGTAACGCACTCTTATAATCTATATTGTAATGTATTTCAAATCTTAATCCTTTTTAGAGGGTTCTTTTACAGAACACTCAGATATGTCTTATGCCCAGTCATGTGAGTGCGTGTGTAGTGCATAATCCACGCACATGTCCTCACATAAAATCCTCGATGCCCTAAGATGTGTAATGTGAAAACTATTAAGTAGTAATTATAGTTAGTTTCAAAATAATAATATTGAAATATATAACAAATGATAGCGAGCGAAATATACCTGCTCAGAAATGGCATACTAAATATCTCCTGTACACTACGTACATCATGAATTTTAACGTCCACAAACCAAACCACATAGTGACCTGCATGATTACATATTTTTTACTATATGATTTCAACATATTATTAAACTAAAATAATCATCAGTAAGTTTATGAGAAATACAATTATCACAAAAATACAATCCTATTATCACAAAAATAACCAAGCTAGCTAGTTCTACGTTGACCAATCAATTGTTGGAATTCCCAACCCCAAGAAGATGGTGTCTAGCTGAAAACATGTACTCTCTCCGTCTAAAAAAAAGCCTAACTTAACTCCGTCCTAAAAAAAACTGCTTAATTTTATCTAGATATGGATGAACTTTGTCTAGATACGAATGATAAAGTTCAGCAACTTTTTTTTTAAACGGAGGGAGTAGAATGGAATCTAGAGCACTGGGCAACACAATGTTTCCTCTCTCGATCTTGCCATTGTTTTCACCGAGTACATTATTCGTAATGATAGCGACATAAATAGAAGAGGGACTCCATGCCTACGTGTTCGTGAAATCATCACAGCATCTTCAGTCGCGTTTTTCAAATCGTTTCCCGAAGCAACTTGGGGCTTGTCGGACAATTGACCACACCCAACCGCGCACCTATAGGCCCATTCAGTCTGGCGCGGCCCAATACGACGCCTTTACCTCCCGCCTTTCTTTCGCGCCTTCTCTCCCACCCTCTCACCCCTTCCAAAACCTCTCAAATAGCCGACCATTCGGATATAATATTTCTCCTGCGTCGGAATCCAGAGCGACGCCCCACTGCCTAGCTATCCATCGGCACGGTTGGTTGTTCACCAACTCAGCCCCGAACCCGGCGGTTACTCCGTGTGTCCACCGCGCACTGAAGGTGTTCGGCCATTTGTTTGGTAGGTGCCGCCGACCGTGGTTCTTGCCTCCCTTGTCGGCGCTGATTTCTAACGATTATTTTGCTCGTAGACATGGATAGCAGCTGAAAGGACACATATGCCACCTAGAGGGAGGGGGTGAATAGGCGGTTTAAAACTTTTACGAATAGACTTTAAAAATGCGGAATAAAACTAGCGTTTAATTTTCAAGCACAAAACCTATATAACTAGGGTTCACCTATGTGCACCAACAACTTATGTTAGCAAGACAAGTAAGTATGTGATAGTAAGATATATAACTTCAAGCGCGAAGGATATCATAAAGTAAAGTGCATAAGTAAATAGCTCGGGTATAGGAATAACCAAGGTAACGCAGAGACAACGATGTATCCCAAAGTTCACACTCTTGCGAGTGCTGCTGAAAGTGCATAGAGCCCCCATATGTGGTTTGGTAATTAATGACAATCCCTATGAACTTATGTTTGCATTGAGTCATATGTGTAGGAGTTGTCCATAGGCAATGCTTGAACCATGAGTTGGCTTCAAGGTTGCAATATAAAGAAATGAGGTGCAAGTTCAAGATGGGACTACTCGGAGAGCTCAAATGCTTGAAGCTTTCCATTCATATGTGTTCATGGATATGTGAAATTGCACCTAATAAGAAGCTCATCCATAGTGGAGTATGGGGGAGCATTCCGCAAGACCTCATCTTCATCAAGCAAGCACAATCAAGAACGACGTTTCATCTTGTTGCGGTCAAGATCGTCATCATCGAGCTCAAGTGGAATAAACGCAAGGTTAAGGTTTGCTCTTGATAGGTTTTCTTTCTTACCGGTCTCGTGATTTAGTTGTGAGACCGGGTTATAGGTTAGTTGCCGCACTATCAAGGGGCTCCCGAGTGAGTAACTTGATCGTTTCATTCGGAGAGAGCTCAAACCTTTACATCCTTGCATCATATTTCTTGGTTGTTATTTGTATCTTATCCATATGGTGTTTTAGAGCTTGTGCTTATTCTCATGATAAGCTCTAGTTCATCGAAAACAGATTCCATATGAAATACATGTTGCGTTTTCGATATTGGAGTTTTTCTCGGTTCATTGTATTGTGAGGTTTCACCTCTAAATTCCTGAAAAATATACCCCACATGTTATTAATATTTTATCTCCTTGTGGTCTACCTTATTTCATCCTCTTTCCAATAAAATTGGTTTCACTTAAATCCGAATTTTCTAACTTAAGTTGTTGCATTTTCCCTATTGGAGGTGTTACCGGTTTATCTGTTTTAGATAGGTTAAACATTTCCCCATTTGATCTTGTGCTCCATGGTTTGACTATAATGTTTCCCTAAATGATCTTATAGAGCTTTTTGTTTTGATTCTAACGAGCCCAAGATCATCAAATTCGGAGTCCGGATGTAAAAATAGTGACGTTTTCGGTGTGGGGTGCGCTGCCGGCCAGAGTGGTCCGGCCACGGGCCAGCCTTAGTCCGGCCAGGATCCCGGGTGCACGAAAATTATGCCTGGAATGGTCCAGCCTTGGCCGGACGAGTCCGGACGGCCAGATTGGTCCGGCCAAGCCCGGAAGGTCCGGCAGGGGGCTGTTTTTTGGTGCGTTTTGAACGACCAGATTCCATTTTGGAGGTCATATATAACCCCCTTCTTCCCCATTGAGTTGGTTGCTTCTCCTACTCTCTCTACTCCATTGTTGACCTTGAGAAGCTTTCGCTTCCTCTAATCCCTCTATGATTCTTTGTAACATCCCAAAATTTTAAAACAAAAAAGAAATACCAATTTCCTTTTTCCAAATTTTGGAACCAACAAAAACTTTAATTAAACTAAGTTATGTGCATAGTGCTCATGCATGTATGTGATGATTTTTTCCATGATAGTTTGTTTGATATATTTAACATGTGTCTAAACCCTAAACCCTACCCTTTTCAACCACAAAGTGGAACAACTAAAAAGAAAAACAAAAGAAAAGGAAAAGCATATGTGGGCATATGGTCATTTCTACAAATAATGGCCTATGCCCTATTTACCTTACCTAAATGGTTTGAAACCATTACTAAACCCAATCTAACCCTAAATGGACCCTCAACCATGCCTAAGTGAATCAAGTGAAATAAAATAAAAGAAAAAGAAAATAAGAATATCACCTCATATGAGGCTATGGCTATTTTTGCAAATCTTCAACCAAGACCATATTAACTTGTGCCAATGGTTAAAAACCTAACTAAACTCAAAAGAATACCTTTTGGATCAAATAAATCCAAATCAAATCAAAAGAAAATGCAAAACCTTGCAACATGTGATAATGGTCAAAACTGGTTTTTATATCAGGGTACCCACTTTGAGCCCCTGTATTAAGAGATTCTTAAACCAAACTCTCCCAAATCTTTGCACCTCATCCAAGACCTCATCAAGATGAGCAACTTTGGTAAAGACCACCCCTGCAAATTCTTTCTAAATTTCTTAATATGATCAAGCAAAGTAGCAACATCAAATCAGATTCTAGCTAGATTATGTCATATTTGGATTTTCACAAACCTCCTTCATTTTGCACACCACCACCACCATTGTGTGCCAAATAATATTGGAATCAACTCCACCAAAAATCTTTGCAAAATTCAAAAATTTCTCTCTTGCAGCCATTGTGTCGAACACATGGCAGGCACAATTCTGCCAACTCACTACATGCTTTTATCCAGCAGTTCTTGACCTAAACCATCAAGCCTAAGTCACCAGCAACTCCCTCTTGCACCCAGTAGACCTTGCCAAGCACCAGAGACATTGTTTGGGCATGAGATCATCATGTACCTCGGCCATGCCGTGGTGATCATGCCCCTCCCCATGCTACTCTCCTCTCCTCTCCCATCCAGCATGCACCATCATGTCCTGGAGACTCTCCTTGCTCCCCTGAACATGTTGGACCCAGCCCTAAGCCAAGCAGAGGCGTGCACTGACCAGCACACGGTGCCCGCGACGCCCAGAACACGCCCGAGCGCGCCAGGACATGCCACGGGCACGACAGTGCACCGCCTCCTCCCGTTGACTCCACGCTCGCCTCGACCTCTCCTCTCTCCTACGCCATCACCATGACACCAACAACCACCCAGACAACCCCATTGGCCCGCGCGAGCTCTGTAGCCGCCGTCACCGTCGACGCTCTCTGCCACGGTGCTGCAAGGACGACGACGTCGCCCGAGCTACTCCGTCCTCCATTAGGACCGCCTCGACGTCGCCTACAGGACGCAACCACCCCGCTGACCTCTAGCGCCCTCTAGCCCCGTCGTCACCACCCACCTGCCCGCGCCCCCTCGGCCACCTCTCGCTGCTATAAAAGGAGAGCGCCCCAGCCTCCAATCCTCAAACCATCTTGCTCCCCTCTTCCTTCTGAGCCTCCTCGACCACCTCCCTCTCCACATTGTCGCCGGAGCCACCTCAATTGCTCGCCGGAGTCCGTGGATCCGCTGCAGATGAAGACGACGATTGTCGCCGCCCCAGGAGCCGCTGCTTGTTCCAGGAGGATCGCCATCGTCCGCAACGTCGCCCTGCGTCAACGCCCATGACCGCCGGCCACCGGTGAGCTCTCCAACCCCCTACCCTCGCCGCGCCAGTGAGCCGTGCTCGCCGGAGATGACGACGCCTCTCGACCGTGCGATCTGATTCTAATCCTACGACCCCCTCTCCCCCTTACCGTTTCGCTGTTTAAGACACGCTAACGCGTGGGGACCTCTATCAGGCGGCCCGCATGTGCGAGACACACTGCTGGGCCGGCCCAACTCTTTTTCCCTCTTTTGGCCCATTTCCTTTTAACGCGTAGCCCAGTAATTCAAATTTGATTTAATCCATTTAAACTAAATTCAATATTGGTGCTTGATTCAAAATTTAATAGAATCAAATCTACTAAGCCAAATTTGATGAATTTTATATATTTGGAAAGCTTATGAAATTCTCTATCCAACAAGGCTGGTCTAAACCCTATAATTATTATAGATCACTTGCAATAAAAATAACAAGGCAGTAGGTTTTCAAACTTCAAACATTTATTAAAAATCAACCATAAATTATTTTGAGTTGATTCAAACTCTCAAAAATCACATTTCATATTGTCTATCTGAATATGTAAAAATATGATATGGTTGTTTCATATGATCATGGGCTAGAATAAATAATGGCTATGTGGCTATTTCTAGTCCATTTAAATTACCCAAAGTTAATTATTAAATAGTGTGAGAGGTATCCTCTCATTTAAATCTTTGTCTCAAGTAACTCAACATGAGGTATTGACCTTGGTCTTTATAATCTCATATTGTATTATTTGGTGATATTAAATTATTACTAAGGTAGTGTTAAATTGCATGAGGTGTAATACCTCATTTAAATCATTTTCCCAAATGCTAAATATGAAGTGTTGACCTTGGTCAACATGTACTCATACTTTATTATTTGAGGATATTAAATCATAACAAGATTCAATGAGAGGAAATTATTTCTCCAAAGAACTAAATAGAAACCCTAATAAATATTTTTAATGAGAGGATATTATTTTTCTTAAAAATAAAACAAAGTCAACCACCATGTTAATAAGGATGTGATGCTAGAATAGCTTGTGTGAACCATCTGTGTGTTTAGTCTAGCCCTTAAGATTTGTTTGGTGATTGTATACCTCGTATCCGTTTATAGACGCTAGTACCGAGGAATACCAGGAGGAGGAGGTCTACTTCGAGGAAGAAGAAGAGAACTTTGATCACTGTACCAATCAAGGCAATCTATAGTATTGCAAAGCTCTATTAGAGCAAGGCACCATTACACTTCTATTTTATGTTTAAGGATCCAATCCCAAGTTTTATTCTTGCAAGTTTTTACTTTACTTATCAAAGCTTACCTTTATAATTAACTTTGGTCTAAGTATAGAGTGTTACAAGAACATCAAAAGTAGTCTAGAGAGATACAAGCTAGTTAGCACCCCTCATGACTAGTTGCTAGTGCTAAAAACTAAAATTGACTACTCTAGATGGGAACTTGTGAACCAAATGACTTTGAAAACCTTAGAATGATGAGTCGTTCTATTGAAAGTTTTGAAGGTGAATATGACTTGTGAATGACATGGTGAATTTTACAAAAAAACTGATGGTTGGGTTCGGATGCGATACCATTCCAATTTTACAAGTACCCCCACAAATACCTGATTATGGGTAGGGCTTAACTGGAAGTTTATGTATTTTAGTATGGGTTCCCTCTAAACAAGCGTCATAGGGGTTATGCCGAGGCTGCCTCCGTTGAAAGTGAAATGACGTGAAATGAGGTGAATGTCCGACCCAAACCATGTGCAGTTCCCAGGATGGCGGTTTGCTTTCACTGGGAGGCCAAGCTCATGGGGAGAGGTGCCTATACTAAGATATGTAAGTGAAATGTTATGGTTGATGATTCACATACTGAGTATGATTATTCAGGGTTATCCCTGATGGATGTAAACAAAAGTTGTGGCACAAGTGTACAACCTCTGCAGAGTGTAAACCTATTCGAATAGCCGTGTCCACGGTTATGGACGGTTGGAAAGGCCATACTGTTCCGTCATCAGACCATTCTCAAAATGTGACATATGACTGGTGACTTGTGACTTGAACTTGAAAGGTGAATTTGACTTGATCACAACAGAGTTGTGGGAATGACACTAATATTCCCACTTGAGATAGTTAGGCAAATAAAGAGTCTTTTACTACTAAGTGCTTATGAAATAAAACTGGCTTTATGCAAATGAACCTAGAGCTTAGAACCCCTTACTATAGTTGATAGTGCTTACACTAGTATTAGTTTGCGAGTACTTTAAAGTACTCATGGCTTTGTCCCTGGCTATTCAAATGGCCAGACTATGAAGAGGAGTACCAGAACCAAGAGGATGGACAGCAGGACGTCTATGATAACTAGGACTACTCCTGACGTCAAGCGTTGCCTGTGGAACAGATGGACCGCTACTACTTCGCTTCCGCCATGTGTTTTGTAATTGATCATTAGATCAACTATTGTATTAAGACTGGATCATGTGATCCCTTGTTGTAAGACGATTATGGTTTGTAATGAATGATGTTCTGTGATATCAATCTATTATGTCTCGCAAAAAAATATTCCCAGGATTGCGATGTATGGCATAATAGGCGCATCTGGACTTAAAAATCCAGGTGTTGACAAGTTGGTATCAGAGCCATTGTTTGACCTTAGGAGACCCTAGTTAGAATGGACGTCTGAAAAACTTAGTTTCAAAACAAATGAAGTGAATATTTATGAAAACTTATTCTCACTCTTATCCTTGAGATCTTTCTCAAAATAAGAAATCCATGCTCTACTTTTCCTTGTAATTCTACATAAAATTTTGCACACTTGATCACTTCATTAACTTACTTATCCTAATTGCTCACAGATGGAGTACAAATGTGAGTCCTATCAGCTTGGCCACAGAGGAGACCTAATATTCGAGAAGGATTTGGAGCAACTAGTTGAATATCTAGGACGGCCGTATCCCGAGTTCTTTGGAGTGCCACTCAATAATCAGTCTGGAAAACCACCTCGGTGGGAAGTTACTGCAGATATAAGAGGAAAGCTAGGAGCCCCAACTTGGGAAACCATATGGTTTTCTGTAACGGGGAACACTTGGAAGGAAGGAATAGCCAAAGCCATGCAAGAAGCAATTGCTCGTCTGTGTGGACAAAATGTGAACAAGGTCAAGAACACCCGCTTCTCTTACTACCCAAGACATGACCCCCTGGGAAGACCAATAACCATGCCACCGCACCCGGAGATGAACCACTATGTTGCATAGCTGGACTTCATGTTGTATGATACGTCCATTTTGCATCACTATTTTATATCATAATTTACTGTTATCCATTGATATATTTCATATTTAGCGATGATACTTATGTTATTTCATCTATTTTGCACGTTTCATGATTATTGGAGAATCATTCACCGAAGTCAGGATTCTGCTGGAAAAAGCACCGTCAGGATGCAATATTTCGGGAGATCAACAATTGACGGAAATTACACCGAAGATCTTATTTTTCAGAAGAATGAGCCAGCCAAAAGGAGGAGCCGAGGAGGGCCTCCATGGCCCCCCATAGGCCGCGCGGGCCTGCCTGCCGCGCCGCCTTGTGGGGAGGGGGCCCACCCCTTCGGCCGCCTCTCCTTCGCGTACTTCTTCGCCCCGAAAACCTAAGCTCCAGAGGATAATCGCAAAGAGACACAGCCGACTCTGCGGGGCGGAAAACACCAGAGAGAGAAGAGCTCTCCGGCGGGCAGCAATCCGCCGGGGAAATTCCCTCCCGGAGGGGGAATCGACGCCATCGTCATCGTCATCGAGCTGGACTTCATTGGGATCATCATCACCATCATCTCCACCATCGACACCGCCATCTCCACCGCTGCACCTCATCACCGCTGTAACATCTAGGGTTAAATCTTGATTGTTTGATAGGGAAAACTCTCCCGGTATTGATTACTCCTTGTTATTGATGCTATTGAGTGAAACCATTGAACCAAGGTTTATGTTCAGATTGTTATTCATCATCATATCACCTCTGATCATGTTCCATATGATGTCTCGTGAGTAGTTCGTTTAGTTCTTGAGGACATGGGTGAAGTCTAAATGTTAGTAGTGAACTATGTTGAGTAATATTCAATGGTTTGATATTTAAGTTGTGGTGTTATTCTTCTAGTGGTGTCATGTGAACGTCGACTACATGATACTTCACCTTTATGGGCCTAGGGGAATGCATCTTGTAACCTGAACCCCCGTTGGTATATCGATCCAGGAGGGATAGCAGGATCTCAGAGTTTAAGGCTGTGGTTAGATTTATCTTAATTACTTTCTTGTATTTGCGGATGCTTGCAAGGGGTATAATCACAAGTATGTATTAGTCCTAGGAAGGGCGGTGCATTAGCATAGGTTCACCCACACAACACTTATCAAAACAATGAAGATTAATCAGCGTATGTAAAGCGAAAGCACTAGACTAAATTTCCGTGTGTCCTCAAGAACGTTTGGTCATTATAAGTAAACAAACCGGCTTGTCCTTTGTGCTAAAAAGGGCCACTCGCTGCAACTATTACTCTCGCATTTTATTTACTTGTACTTTATTTATCTGCTATATCAAAACCCCTGAATACTTGTCTGTGAGCATTTACAGTGAATCCTTCATCGAAACCGCTCAACACCTTCGCTCCTCGTTGGGTTTGACACTCTTATTTATCGAAAGTACTACGATACACCCCCTATACTTGTGGGTCATCAAGACTATTTTCTGGCGCCGGGGAGTGAAGCTATTGGTAAGTGGAATTGGTAAGGGAAACCTTTGTACGTGCTGATTTTATTTCTGCATGCTGCTATAATTCATTATGGAGAGATCTTCTCTTGAATTCCTATTTGGAAAATCTACTACTACTGCAAAGGTAGTGGATGAGGCGCCAGGTGAGAAAGAGGTTCCATACAAAATACCTATGAAAATTATTGAACGTGTTGTGGATAACCGCTATGAAGGGGATGGAACAGTCCATCCTGGAGATCATTTACTGTTTTTACATGAATTATGCGGGTTATTCAAATGTGCAAGTATTGCTATGGATGAAGTTAGAAAGAAACTATTCTCCATATCGCTGTCTGGTAAAGCGGCGTATTGGTATAAATTGTTGAAGAATGGTGATTCTCTTGATTGGAAGGATATTGTGCCTCTATTTTATTCTAAATTCTATCCTCCAAGTGAAATTCACAAAGACCAAAACCGCATATATAATTTCTGGCCTCATGATGGAGAGAGTATTGCCCAAGCATGGGGGAGATTGAAGTCTTTAATGCTCAAATGCCCCATTCATGAGCTTCCGTAATATCATCATTGATAATTTCTATGCAAGACTTTCTTTTCAAGATAAAACCTTGTTGGATACTACTTGTTCTGGATCATTTACACGCAACAAAAAAGAGTTTAAAAGGGACCTTCTTGATCGGATCCAAGAGAATACTGAAGGATGGGAGAACGACAAAGATAGAGAGTCGGTATAAATTATGATTATGAATGCATTGAAACTTTTATGGATACTGATAAATTTCATAATATGAGTGCTGCTTATGGTCTAGACTCTCAAGTTGTTGCAAATTTTTATAAAGCTTTTGCCTCTCATTTTGAATTGCCTAGGAAGAATTTTGATAAGTATCATGAACCGTGCAAAGATAAAACTGATTCATCTATAAATAAATGTGTTGAAATTAAAACTGTTGATCATATTCTTCCTGAAGCTTATATTGAAAAAACTCCTTTCCATGTTAAAATGAAGGAGTATTCTGTTATAACTAGTGCGATTAATAAAAGTGCAAAGAAACCTATAGAACCTGAAGAACAAATAAAGGTTGAACCTGCTATTGCAATAGTTAAGGATCTTGTGACTGAAAATGTAGAAGATGGTCATATTATTTTCTGTGAAGATGCTTCTAATATTGTTTCGCATTCTAATAAGTCTAGGAAAGCCAGTGTTCCTATGCTTTCTGTTAGAATTGGTGATCATTGTTATTATGGTTTATGCGACATTGGTGCAAGTATTAGTGCCATACCTTATGAGCTTTATACGGAAATCATGCATGAAATTGGTTCTTGTGAACTTGAAGATATTGATGTGGTTATTCGGCTAGCTAATAGAGAAACTATCTCTTTTATTGGTATTGTTCGAGATGTGGAAGTTCTATGTGGTAAGATTAAATATCCTGCTGACTTTTTGGTACTTGGTTCTGCTGCTAGTAAGACTTGTCCTATTATTTTTGGTAGACCTTTTCTAAATACTTGTGGAGCTGTTATAGATTGCAAGAAGGAAAAAATTGTGACTAAATTTGCTGGTGAATCTTATGAGTTTAATTT
Source organism: Lolium multiflorum (assembly GCA_030979885.1). NCBI lineage: Eukaryota > Viridiplantae > Streptophyta > Magnoliopsida > Poales > Poaceae > Lolium > Lolium multiflorum. The sequence goes on from JAUUTY010000304.1 coordinate 60,908, forward strand.
CTCTAAATTTGCCAAAACTCGTTATAAAGATGATTTGCCTAATAATGATTTTAGAGTTGAACAGTGTGCGTCTATTGCTCTTGCTCCTAATAATCCTTTGCAGCAACATTTGGAGGATAGTGAGAGTGAAGTCTTTAGGGAATAAAGGAATGAGCTTGATGAAATTTTCCTTCGTCAACCTATTCTTAAACATGACTTGCCGGTTGAAGATTTAGGTACAACACCACCACCAAAGGAAGATCCTGTTTTTGATTTAAAACCGTTGCCTGATAATCTTAAGTATGGTCATATTGATGATAAGAAAATATATCATGTTATTATTAGTTCTAAGCTTTCAGAATTTGAGGAAGAAAGGTTATTGGAAATATTGAAGAAACACCGGCTATACTCTGGATGATTTGAAGGGGATTTCTCCCACTATTTGCCAACATGCTATCAACATGGAAGATGATGCAAAGCCTGTTGTTGAACATCAGCGTCGTCTAATTCCTAAGATGAAGGATGTGGTAAGGAATGATGTATTAAAACTTCTTGAAGCTGGAATTATATATCCTATTGCTGATAGTAGATGGGTCAGTCATGTGCATTGTGTTCCTAAGAAAGGAGGAATGACTGTTGTGCCTAATGATAATGATGAGCTCATCCCTCAAAGAGTAGTTGTAGGGTATAGAATGTGCATTGATTATCGAAAAGTTAATAAGGTTACTAAGAAAGATCATTACCCTTTACCCTTTATTGATCAAATGTTAGAAAGGTTGTCTAAAAATACTCATTTTTGCTTTCTTGATGGTTATTCTAGGTTCTCACAAATTGCTGTTAAAACTAAAGATCAAGAGAAAACCACTTTCACTTGTCCCTATGGAACTTATGCTTATAGGCGTATGCCTTTTGGTTTATGTAATGCTCCTGCTACTTTTCAAAGATGCATGTCTGTTATTTTTCATGGCTTTTGTGAGAATATTGTAGAGGTATTCATGGATGATTTTTCTATCTATGGGAATTCTTTTGATAATTGCTTGCGAAACCTTGATAAAGTTTTGCAGAGATGTGAAGAAACTAACCTTGTTCTTAATTGGGAGAAATGCCACTTTATGGTTAATGAAGGAATTGTATTGGGACATAAAATTTCCGAGAGAGGTATTGAAGTTGATAGAGCTAAAGTTGAAGCAATTGAGAAGATGCCCTATCCGAGGGATGTTAAAGGTATTCGTAGTGTTCTTGGTCATGCTGGGTTTTATAGGAGATTTATTAAAGATTTCTCCAAGATTTCAAAGCCTCTTACTAATCTTCTTCAAAAAGATGTACCTTTTGTTTTTGATGATGATTGTAAGGAAGCTTTTGAAACTCTAAAGAAAGCCTTAACAACTACTCCTGTAGTTGAACCTCCCGATTGGAATTTGCCTTTTGAAATTATGTGTGATGCTAGTGATTTTGCTGTAGGCGCTGTTCTTGGACAGCGAGTAGATAAAAAATTAAATGTTATTCATTATGCTAGCAAAACTCTTGATGCTGCTCAAAGAAATTATGCTACAACTGAAAAAGAATTATTAGCTGTAGTGTTTGCTTGTGACAAGTTTAGATCCTATATTGTTGATTCAAAAGTCACAATTCATACTGATCATGCTGCAATTAGGTACCTTATGGAAAAGAAAGATGCTAAGCCTAGGCTTATTAGATGGGTACTTCTTTTACAAGAATTTGATTTACATATTATAGATAGGAAAGGTGCTGATAATCCTGTTGCTGATAACTTATCTAGATTGGAAAATATTGCTTATGATCCTGTTCCTGTTAATGATAGTTTTCGAAATGAACAATTGGATGTAATAAAGGTGAGCTCGCGAGATAGTCCTTGGTATGCTGATTATGCTAACTTTATTGTTTCCAAGTACTTGCCTCCAACCTTTTCAGCTCAGCAAAGGAGGAAATTCTTTTATGACTTGAGGCATTATTTTTGGGATGACCCACACTTATATAAAGAAGGAGTGGATGGTATTATGCGAAGATGTGTTCCCGAATATGAACAACAAGAGATATTGAGTAAGTGTCATGGTAGTGCTTATGGAGGACATCACGCCGGAGATAGAACTGCGCAAAAAGTTCTACAATCAGGTTTCTATTGGCCAACTCTCTTCAAAGATGCAAGAAAGTTTATTTTATCTTGTGATGAATGTCAAAGGGTTGGTAATATCTCCAGACGCAATGAAATGCCTATGAATTATACTCTTGTTATTGAACCATTCGATTGTTGGGATTTGACTTCATGGGTCCTTTCCCTTCTTCAGAAGGTAACACTCATATACTTGTCGCTGTTGATTATGTTACTAAATGGGTGGAAGCCATACCCACAAAAAGTGCTGATGGTGAGACTTCTTTAAAAATGCTTTTAGATATTATTTTTCCTAGGTTTGGAGTACCTAGATATATTATGACTGATGGAGGTTCTCATTTTATTCATGGTGGTTTTAGAAAAACTCTTGCTAAGTATGGTATTAATCATAGGATTGCTTCCGCTTATCATCCTCAAACTAGTGGGCAAGTAGAATTATCAAATAGAGAAATTAAATCGATCTTGAGAGAGACTGTTAATAAATCTAGAAAGACTGGGCTAGTAAATTAAAGGAATCACTATGGGCTTATAGAACTGCTTATAAAAATCCTATGGGTATGTTACCTTACAAAATGGTTTATGGGAAAGCTTGTCATTTACCTTTAGAACTAGAGCACAAAGCTTATTGGGCTGTAAGAGAACTTAATAAAGATCCTAAACTTGCCGGTAAGAAAAGGTTGCTACAATTGAGTTCTTTAGATGAATGGAGAAGTGAAGCTTATGAAAATGCTAAACTCTTTAAAGAGAAAGTTAAGAAATGGCATGATAGAAGAATTATCAAAAGAGAATTTAAGGTTGGGGATAAAGTCCTATTGTATCGGTCTCGTCTCAGATTTTTTGCAGGGAAATTGCTCTCAAAATGGGAAGGACCATATGTCATTGTGGAGGTGTATCGTTCAGGGGCAATGTGAGAACCGGAACTTAACTTTCCGACCCTCCTGTGTTACTCGTCAATCCCAAGATCAATGTTGACGACACAGCGAAATGTATATCATTACAGATGTACAAAAATTAATTATTACAAAGTTTGAATAGCCACATAGTGTGACATTCATTACAATCAGAAAGCACAGCGGATAAATAAAACGCGAAGTGACTCCATCTCAGCCACAGGCAGTTGATGTAGTCCACGAGGCCTCACGCTTCAATGTCGTCGTAGTTGTTGTAGTCTTTCTTGTCTTTGTAATACTCTGAATATCAACAAAAGTTTTGCCATGAGTACATTTCGTACTCAACATGCCCCCTCGGTGCAAAACCTAATATATCTACATGAGGCTTCAAAGGAAGGCTGTAGGTTCTTTTGCATAAAAGCCAATTTTATTTGCAATATATTTGATAAAAACAGTTTTAGACGAAAACATGTTTTATAATGAGTGTAATATTTCTCATCAATGTGGTTGTCCTTGACAACTCACGTATTCCACAGGATTCAGATTCCAGGAAAAGAAGGAAAGGATAGAGAGGCAAAGAGGGAAATAGCAAGACAGGTTCCTGTATGTCAAGAAGGATTCATGTGTCGTCCATGACCGTGGACACGGCTATTCGAATAGTTTTAACTCTGCAGAGGTTGTACACTTTGCCCACACGACACAACCCCGTCTTGTTGCCCACCAGCCGTCGCTGATTTAGTACACACCAATTGGTGTACCGACAGAGGGATCGTGACAAGGTCTTTTAGCTAGATCCCCCAAAGATGTGACATGCCCACCGGGTCTGGCGCACGGTATTGAGAGTACGTCCCCAAACCGGTCCCCCCATCTGTGCCGAAGGTTCTCCCGTAGGCAGCCACCTCATCTGCGGTACGGCGACATCAACACCTAAGGCTGACTAACTTACTTAACCAGGCCAGTGCCCATATAGCATGTGGTTGTACGGTTGTCACAATCTTCAAATCCAAGACTTATTAGGACCCTTAAGCGGCACGAACGACGGATTGCTCCCTCCAACTTGTGAAGGGCAGCCAATCGCTCCTTCAACATTTGATTCAGCTGTCGCTCGCGCCATGTTTAGATGGTAAATTTCACCCAGAGTAGAAGAGAGAGAGAGTAGATGAAGCACAACGGCTAACCAGCCTAGCTCAACGAGCTCAACAACTTTCAAAAGGGTATGTTTGACCCGAAGGTCGATCAATTCCTCCAAAGAGGCAATAGGAAGTATCCTAATGATTATTTAGCGTGCTAAGCATCTCTACTCTATCAGGATTATTATATAATCTCTACTCAGGGTATCAAGTAAAAGGCGACAAGCGAATCAAGGTTGGTGTGTCAATCGACACACTAGCTACTAGAATAAAATAGCATATATATTTGTAAAACATAAAATAGCATGCAATTTGTAAAACTGGGATAAAATATGATGAGAGGGCATGCCTTCGTTGGTGAATCCTTCGTCTTTCTCAATAACCTGATTATGTCCACGCCCAACCTCGCCACTCCCTACTCGTCGTAACGGTAGCAAATAGCAACCAAATAAATACCAAAACAATAATCACCAAAAGCAAATAAAATACAAATAAGAATGAATGGGTGGACAGGTGTCGAATAGGGTGGGACAACTTGGATGGAATTGAGAAAGTGAGTTGTGTAACTCGAATGAGAATCAACTAGCATGGGTTAGATGTTTGGATAGATTATCGGGATAAAATCTACGATAAGATATCAGCGGATGGCGTGATATAACTAGGGAACTACATATCGATGATCTAAGGGTTATTGTATAGTCGGTCACAGCTATGTTACATACTGAAACCGCGCTACACAATATAGCATAATAGACCACTAGCAAACTTGTAAGTAGTACATACAAATAAACCATACCATACTAGTTTGCTATAATCAAACAATACTTATCATGCATACTAGTGATATAAACAATAGCAAAGATTCTCTAACATGCTATCACAATCATATAAGCAAGACAAGGGCTCACATAAACATACATCATAAACAACAAGAAATTCAAGCTAAAGCTAATACTATGAATTGCATCACGCTAGTGTACCATAGATGTACACCACAACACAACGGGGTAACACAAATAATAAAATACTACTAACATGAAACACAAACTAGCCAAAGCATTATATGGTCTACCACGAAATCTGACAAACATCTCATAAGCTAACATACATGTATGAGACAACAAATAAATCTATATATAGTTCAACAAGAGCAAGACATGTTACTATCTATTCAACAAGTAAATGTATGCTATCATAGATGAAGGCGTCTCAATATAAAGCATGTAATACTAAAATGGAAATAAGCTACAGTATATGCATATACCGCAAATGATTGAGCAATGAAGTATCTAATGGGCGGAAAATAATGCATACCAACGATGAACAAGCACACTAGTACAACAATAAATTACGGAAATAGATATAACTAAATATCATAAAATTCATGGTACATAAGATACAAAGATGCAGATTAAGCATGAACTGTAAGCTAGAAAAACAACACATATTCCATAACACGATTACCTACTCATAGTATGATATAATACTAAGTCTACGCAAAGGCTACTAACAAACAATATCACCCGAAGAAGACCATCTTCTTATAAAATAATACACAAGTATTATACTACTATGCAAAACTCAGGCTAAGCATGCATTATCTGGACAATATAATAGAAACAATTCATACAAATAATTCAAAAACATCTAGATAGAAAGTAAATAATAATATGTATCAAGCACGCATGCTCTGGGAATTCTACCAATGAGCTAATGAGCTAGCAAATTACAGCCTACGACTAATAGGTAAACAACGGAAAACAAATGCACAACCAACAATTACATGCATACATGCATTCATACAATTTTGAATTATACCCATCCACTATGAAAACCAACATCACTACTAGCTTTCTAAGATCATTTGGCACGGTTTTGGTGTTGGGCTAGAGTTGATCCGAGTTGTGCAAGGTGCTAGAACGCTAATGCCATCGAATGGCATTCGGTTCACCGGCGACATGACAAACTGTAGAACTAAGTCCGGAAATCATGTCTAGGAGGTAGGCTGCTAGATGAGAAGTGTTTGTGTGCAAGGATTTGTGACGGGGCTCACACCGAGTGTGGTGCAGTTGTCCGGCGAACTTGATGAACCGAGTTGCAGAGGTGGTTGTGGACGTCTTTGTTGATCAGCACCTCGGCCTTCTGGTTCCTTGGATCAGTTCCCCTTCCGTTTGTGATCCTCCTGGCGCAGCAGCTTCGCTCTTGGTGGCCGGAGTCGTCGAGAACAAAAACGGCGTTCGGGGGCGCTCTCAAAAGATTGGCTCGTTGTGTGTGCATATGGCTCAAGTGGTGGCGTGGGATGAAAGAGGAGAGAATGGGCGTCGACCTGAGGCTGCGGTTTGTGGTTGTATAATAAGAAAATGGTGCTCTAATACGTGAGTAAAGAGAGGTTGAAAGCTGAGATAAAGGAGGCAGTTCATTGTGGCGTTTATGGCTGGCGTTTCCGCTGGCATTCATGTACGTGCGTTGGGGAAGACGAAGTTGAACAGCGCTTCGGCATGCTGGGATGCGGGGCTGGCTCGGCTGAGGCTGACCGTTTTGTGGTGTGCACTTGTTGCCGGGCATGCCTCCCAGTTGAATAGGAGTGAGCGCTGTGTCTCTGTACCGCCTGTACAGACTCCTCGTGTGCGCGCGAGTCGTGCTTGTGTTGGTGCTGCTGGGTTGTTGGGCGAGTTGGGTCGTAGAGGTCTGTCTCGGGTGTTGGAGCGACGGGGTGCTTCAGCTAGGAATACAAAGGAATGAGCTTGGGCTGCTAGGCTTCGGCGATGTATCGGTAGAACAAAAGAATAAACGTGAGCAGTATTTTGTACTAGCTAGCTATAGCAAAGGATAAGAGGAGGGAGAAAGCATGGCTCGATGCATGCAGATAGGTAGCTACAGGAAAAAAATAAGAAGAGGATCGATTGGGTGCAACTCGTGTAGGTGAGGAAGGAAATGAAAAGAAACGAACAAGAAAACAAGCTAGCTAGCTAGCTAGTTTTTAATACACGTGCATGCATACTGAATGTGTATCATACATGACCAAGTTTAAAGTGGATTTTTAGAGAAAAGCAAATGAGAAGCAATTTGGTAAATCCAAATGAGACCAATTAAAAACACAACAAGCACTTTGAGAAATTAATCTCCTTCTTTTATAAGTCAAATTAATTTCAAAACATTTGGGGTTAATTTTAACAACTCTAAATAAAATATTATTTATTTTATCACAACGCAACATCCTTTGTTTGAAAAAAAATTCAGTCCGTAAAAATCAGGATGTTACAATTCTACCCCCCTTAAAAGGAATCTCGACCCCGAGATTCGACCTAAGAGAAAAGATTTGGAAACTCCTAACATGGGCATCTTCGTGTTTCCATGTCGCTTCATCTTCGATGTGGTTGCTTCATTGGACTTTGCAACAGTTGATCACATTCCTTTTGATTGTCCTTAACTGCTCATCAAGAATATTTAACGGGTACTATTTGCATTTGGGGCGGTGCTTGGAACTAGCTGCAGAGTAGACTCTATCTTACGGTCTTGTGGAAAATCCGGCAACTCCTCTGAAAAAAATCATCTGGGTATACTTAACAACTATAGTGGAAGCCACAACCATCTTCTTCAAGTTGTCCGTCGAGAAATCTACTGCAGTTTAGAGGTGCCTATATGGGTTTGTAGTCTGTGGCGGCACTTGATCTAAAAATAAATATGGTCAAGCGAAAAAAAAATTTAGGGAGGACGATAGGAGATAGTTTAACTGGACAAAAGCAAAAGTGTGCTTTAGTGCTAATAGACCTAGAGCTGGGTGAGTAGTGATATGTTTGTTTTTACTAAACTCTGGCACTGATTGTAGTTAGCCAAGATTCTTTCATTTTTCCGCGTTCGTACAAACACCATGCACCTCATCCTCCACAAAGCTCTCTTCAAAAGCTGGTCCACGACCATATTAACATTTGTGTCACCCTCCTTTGTGGCTAGTAACTCGGCTACCATTGATAATGTTATCACTTGGGTTTAGGATAGACGAGAGGGAACAAAACTAACCCATAACCAAACATAACAGAAACTAAGCATGGAAAATCCAAATAAAACTCCAAGAAAATTATTTTGCAAACTAAAGTTTTAGTATGACTACATAAAACAACAAACAAATGTAGTCGATACTCATAAAAAAAATGCTCTAACATACGTAGTACCTATCTAAAGGATTCTACAAAAACTCATCCTATATGTTTGTCTTCTCTTGGCATCTTCAGCCTTGAAGAATGAAGTGCTTGATATAAGACTCGTGTATCCATGCATTCTTGAGATGACTTCTTCTAGATAGGATATGGTATACTAAAGAAGTAGTTAGGGGAGAAGAATAATCAAAACACAACAGTGAACAAGGTGAGACAAGGAATAGCAATAGTCAAGAAATAAGACTACGAGGATTTTCATAAATAAATAGTTTCTATTAAATTGTCCTGACGGTTTTCTATTCTAACTAAGGCCACGCGACTAGGTCAACATCGGCTCTGATACCACTTCTGTGAGAACCGGAACTTAACTTTCCGACCCTCCTGTGTTACTCGTCAATCCCAAGATCAATGTTGACGACACAGCGAAATGTATATCATTACAGATGTACAAAAATTAATTATTACAAAGTTTGAATAGCCACATAGTGTGACATTCATTACAATCAGAAAGCACAGCGGATAAATAAAACGCGAAGTGACTCCATCTCAGCCACAGGCAGTTGATGTAGTCCACGAGGCCTCACGCTTCAATGTCGTCGTAGTTGTTGTAGTCTTTCTTGTCTTTGTAATACTCTGAATATCAACAAAAGTTTTGCCATGAGTACATTTCGTACTCAACATGCCCCCTCGGTGCAAAACCTAATATATCTACATGAGGCTTCAAAGGAAGGCTGTAGGTTCTTTTGCATAAAAGCCAATTTTATTTGCAATATATTTGATAAAAGCAGTTTTAGACGAAAACATGTTTTATAATGAGTGTAATATTTCTCATCAATGTGGTTGTCCTCGACAACTCACGTATTCCACAGGATTCAGATTCCAGGGAAAGAAGGAAAGGAGAGAGAGGCAAAGAGGGAAATAGCAAGACAGGTTCCTGTATGTCAAGAAGGATTCATGTGTCGTCCATGACCGTGGACACGGCTATTCGAATAGTTTTAACTCTGCAGAGGTTGTACACTTTGCCCACACGACACAACCCCGTCTTGTTGCCCACCAGCCGTCGCTGATTTAGTACACACCAATTGGTGTACCGGCAGAGGGATCGTGACAAGGTCTTTTAGCTAGATCCCCCAAAGATGTGACATGCCCACCGGGTCTGGCGCACGGTATTGAGAGTACGTCCCCAAACCGGTCCCCCCATCTGTGCCGAAGGTTCTCCCGTAGGCAGCCACCTCATCTGCGGTACGGCGACATCAACACCTAAGGCTGACTAACTTACTTAACCAGGCCAGTGCCCATATAGCATGTGGTTGTACGGTTGTCACAATCTTCAAATCCAAGACTTATTAGGACCCTTAAGCGGCACGAACGACGGATTGCTCCCTCCAACTTGTGAAGGGCAGCCAATCGCTCCTTCAACATTTGATTCAGCTGTCGCTCGCGCCATGTTTAGATGGTAAATTTCACCCAGAGTAGAAGAGAGAGAGTAGATGAAGCACAACGGCTAACCAGCCTAGCTCAACGAGCTCAACAACTTTCAAAAGGGTATGTTTGACCCGAAGGTCGATCAATTCCTCCAAAGAGGCAATAGGAAGTATCCTAATGATTATTTAGCGTGCTAAGCATCTCTACTCTATCAGGATTATTATATAATCTCTACTCAGGGTATCAAGTAAAAGGCGACAAGCGAATCAAGGTTGGTGTGTCAATCGACACACTAGCTACTAGAATAAAATAGCATATATATTTGTAAAACATAAAATAGCATGCAATTTGTAAAACTGGGATAAAATATGATGAGAGGGCATGCCTTCGTTGGTGAATCCTTCGTCTTTCTCAATAACCTGATTATGTCCACGCCCAACCTCGCCACTCCCTACTCGTCGTAACGGTAGCAAATAGCAACCAAATAAATACCAAAACAATAATCACCAAAAGCAAATGAAATACAAATAAGAATGAATGGGTGGACAGGTGTCGAATAGGGTGGGACAACTTGGATGGAATTGAGAAAGTGAGTTGTGTAACTTGAATGAGAATCAACTAGCATGGGTTAGATGTTTGGATAGATTATCGGGATAAAATCTACGATAAGATATCAGCGGATGGCGTGATATAACTAGGGAACTACATATCGATGATCTAAGGGTTATTGTATAGTCGGTCACAGCTATGTTACATACTGAAACCGCGCTACACAATATAGCATAATAGACCACTAGCAAACTTGTAAGTAGTACATACAAATAAACCATACCATACTAGTTTGCTATAATCAAACAATACTTATCATGCATACTAGTGATATAAACAATAGCAAAGATTCTCTAACATGCTATCACAATCATATAAGCAAGACAAGGGCTCACATAAACATACATCATAAACAACAAGAAATTCAAGCTAAAGCTAATACTATGAATTGCATCACGCTAGTGTACCATAGATGTACACCACAACACAGCGGGGTAACACAAATAATAAAATACTACTAACATGAAACACAAACTAGCCAAAGCATTATATGGTCTACCACGAAATCTGACAAACATCTCATAAGCTAACATACATGTATGAGACAACAAATAAATCTATATATAGTTCAACAAGAGCAAGACATGTTACTATCTATTCAACAAGTAAATGTATGCTATCATAGATGAAGGCGTCTCAATATAAAGCATGTAATACTAAAATGGAAATAAGCTACAGTATATGCATATACCGCAAATGATTGAGCAATGAAGTATCTAATGGGCGGAAAATAATGCATACCAACGATGAACAAGCACACTAGTACAACAATAAATTACGGAAATAGATATAACTAAATATCATAAAATTCATGGTACATAAGATACAAAGATGCAGATTAAGCATGAACTGTAAGCTAGAAAAACAACACATATTCCATAACACGATTACCTACTCATAGTATGATATAATACTAAGTCTACGCAAAGGCTACTAACAAACAATATCACCCGAAGAAGACCATCTTCTTATAAAATAATACACAAGTATTATACTACTATGCAAAACTCAGGCTAAGCATGCATTATCTGGACAATATAATAGAAACAATTCATACAAATAATTCAAAAACATCTAGATAGAAAGTAAATAATAATATGTATCAAGCACGCATGCTCTGGGAATTCTACCAATGAGCTAATGAGCTAGCAAATTACAGCCTACGACTAATAGGTAAACAACGGAAAACAAATGCACAACCAACAATTACATGCATACATGCATTCATACAATTTCGAATTATACCCACACTACAAGAAAAGTTGCCATGGCCGACGAAGTTGAAGTCGCGCCGTGGTTGCTGGTGCACCATGGCCGACGATTTTTGGTCCCTCCGTGGTTCATGTCAAAACTTTTTTTTCTCTTTTGAGGCCACCTAGCCCGACGAAAGCGGCCAAAATGTCGCGTATGGTGGCCCGGGACGTGGTGCATCGCGAATTCTCGGGTTTGCCGGCCGAGTCAACGCAAATCCGCACCGCCCAGGGATGTAGGGCCCAGATGGCAGCCTCTCTAGCATTGTTTTTTTCTCGATCGCGCCATCTCGTTCAACGCTCTCCGATCGAGCCGTTTACGATGCAGGATCATGGGTCCCGCTTGTCATCCTCTATGAACCAAATTTCTTTCTTTTCTTGGATTTTTTTGACCCCCTGATTTCTGGCTACTTCCTTTTCTTTTGATCCCTTGCCGCCTTGGAAACGTTGAGACCGCTGCAGCTAAATGGGACCCGCATGTCATCCTCTATGAGCAATCAACTTTCTTTTCTTGGAGTTTTTTTGGCACCTCATATTTGGTCACTTGCCTTTTTCTTTCGATCCCCTGCCGCCTCTCAAACGGTGATACCGCTGCTGCTAAATGGGACCCGCATGTCATCCTCTATGTACTATAAAACTTTCTTTTCTTGGATTTTTTTGGCACCTCATATTTGGTCACTTGCCTTTTTCTTTCGATCCCCTGCCGCCTCTCAAACGGTGATACCAATGCTGCCAAATGGGACCCGCATGTCATCCTCTATGGACTATAAAACTTTCTTTTCTTGAATTATTTTTGGCTCCTGATATTTGGTCACTTGCCTTTTTCTTTCGATCCCCTGCCGCCTCTCAAACAGTGAGACCGCTGCAGCTAAATGGGACCCGCATGTCATCCTCTATGAGCAATCAACTTTCTTTTCTTGGAGTTTTTTTGGCACTTCATATTTCGTCACTTGCCTTTTTCTTTCGATCCCCTGCCGCCTCTCAAACGGTGATACCGCTGATGCTAAATGGGACCCGCATGTCATCCTCTATGTACTATAAAACTTTCTTTTCTTGGATTATTTTTGGCACCTCATATTTGGTCACTTGACTTTTTCTTTCGATCCCCTGTTGCCTCTCAAACGGTGATACCGCTGCTGCTAAATGGGACCCGCATGTCATCCTCTATGGACTATAAAACTTTCTTTTCTTGAATTATTTTTGGCTCCTGATATTTGGTCACTTGACTTTTTCTTTCGATCCTCGCCTCTCAAAGTGAGACCGCTGCTAAATGGGACCCGCATGTCATCCTCTATGTACTATAAAACTTTCTTTTCTTGGATTATTTTTGGCACCTCATATTTGGTCACTTGACTTTTTTTCCTGCTGCCTCTCAAACGGTGATACCGCTGCTAAATGGGACCCGCATGTCATCCTCTATGTACTATAAAACTTTCTTTTCTTGGATTATTTTTGGCTCCTGATATTTGGTCACTTGCGTTTTTTTCTTTCGATCTCATGCCACGTTTGAAACTTTGAGGAACCTGCTGGCTCATGGGACCCGCATGTCATCCTCTATGTGCTATAAAAGTTTATTTTCTATGGTTTTTTCACTCTCTGATTTTTGTCTATTTCCTTTTTGCTTTTGATGCCCTGCCGCCTTGGAAACGTTGAGTAAGCTGCTTACTCATGGGACCCGCATGTCATCCTCTATGTACAATCAAGTTTCCTTGAATTATTTTTGGCTCCCGATATTTCGTCACTTGCCTTTTTCTTTCGATCTCATGCCACGTTTGAAACGTTGAGGAACCTGCTGGCTCATGGGACCCGCATGTCATCCTCTATGTGCTATAAAAGTTTATTTTCTTGGATTTTTTCACCCTCTGATTTTTGGCTATTTGCCTTTTTCTTTTGATCCCCTGCCCCCTTTGAAACGTTGACTAAGCTGCTGGATCATGGGACCCGCATGTCATCCTCTATGTCCATCAACTTTCTTTTCTTGGATTTTTTTACCCCCTAATTTCTAGCTACTTTCATTTTCTTTTGATCTCAAGCCGCATTTCAAACATTGAGACCGCTGCTGCAAAATGGGACCCGCATGTCATCCTCTATGTACAATAAATCTTGGATTATTTTTGGCACCTCATATTTGGTCACTTGCCTTTTTCTTTCGATCTCATGCCGCCTTTGAAACGTTGAGTAAGCTGCTGGCTCATGGGTCCCGCATGGCATCCTCTACGAACAATAAAAGTTTCCTTTCTTGGAGTTATTTTTGACCCATAATTTCTGGCTATTTGCCTTTTCTTTTGATCCCCGCCCCTTTGAAACGATGAGGACGCTAGCAGGTCGGTCCCACATGTCATCCTCTATGAACAATAAAAGTTTCCTTTGGTGGATTTTTTACCCCTAATTAATTTCTGGCTATTTCCTTTTTTTCTTTGATCCCCTGCCGCCTTGGAAACGTTGAGGATGTTGCTGCCTCATCGGTCCCGCATGTCATCCTCTCAACGATAAATGTTTTCTTTTCTTGGATTTTTTTACCAACTGATTTTTGGTTTTTTATTTATTTTCGATCCCCGCCGCCTTTGAAACGTTGACGACGCTGCTGGCTCATGGGTCCCCGATGTCAGCCTCCCGTACAAGAAACATGTGATATCTTGATTATTTTGCAGACAATAAACAGTGTATTTCGCTCTGAGCTATTGCAAACGGATAAATTAAATCTTTATTTTTAAAACTTATATCTTGAATCTCCTTGTTTTTTGTTTTGGCGAAGCATAGGACTTTCCTGTTTTTTTTTTTTTGAGAAAAATCCGAACTTTCATGTTCGGAGTGGGCTGAAATTGTACGAGTCAAAAGGCCCAGAAGGATAGTTCGAAGGCCCAGATGTCCAGATGCAGCCCAATTGAAATCTTTCTTTTCTTGGATTTTTTCACCCCTGATTTCTGGCTACTTCATTTTTCTTTTGGTCCTGTGCCGCCTTGGAAACGTTGAGACCGCTGCTGCAAAATGGGACCCGCATGTCATCCTCTATGTACAATAAAGTTTCTTTTCTTGGATTATTTTTGGCTCGATATTTGGTCACTTGCCTTTTTCTTTCGATCTCATGCCACGTTTGAAACGTTGAGGAATCTGGCTCATGGGACCCGCATGTCATCCTCTATGTACAATAAAAGTTTGATTTCTTGGATTTTTTCACCCTCTGATTTTTGGCTATTTCCTTTTTCTTTTGATCCCCGCCGCCTTTGAAACGTTTAGTAAGCTGCTGGCTCATAGGTCCCACATGTCAGCCTGTATGAACGATAAAGCTTTCCTTTCTTGGAGTTTTTTTGACCCCCTAATTTCTGGCTACTTTCATTTTCTTTTGATCTCAAGCCGCATTTGAAACGTTGGGACCACTGCCGCACAATGGGACCCGCATGTCATCCTCTATGTACAATCAAGTTTCTTTTCTTGGATTATTTTTGGCTCTGATATTTGGTCACTTGCCTTTTTCTTTCGATCTCATGCCACGTTTGAAACGTTGAGGAACCTGCTGGCTCATGGGACCCGCATGTCATCCTCTATGTACTACAAAAGTTTATTTTCTAGGTTTTTTTTCACTCTCTGATTTTTGGCTATTTCCTTTTTATTTTCATCCCCTGCCGCCTTGGAAACGTTAGTAAGCTGCTGACTTGTGGGACCCGCATGTCATCCTCTATGTACAATCAAGTCTCTTTTCTTGGATTTTTTTACCCCTTATTTTTGGTCACTTGCCTTTTTCTTTCGATCTCATGCAGCCTCTGAAACGTTGAGGAAGCTGCTGGCTCATGGGACCCACATGTCATCCTCGATACTATAAAAGTTTCTTTTCTTGGATTTTTTTCACCCTCTTATTTTTGGTTGTTTCCTTTTTCTTTTGATCCCCTGCCACCTTGGAAACGTTGATTAAGCTGACACAAGGGGCCCGCATGTCATCCTCTATGTACAATCAACTTGCAAGATCTTGGGGCGGAAGAGCTTGTATAAGTGGGACCCATATGTCATCCTCTATGTACAATAAAAGTTTCTTTTTCTTGGATTATTTTTTGCTCCTGTATTTGGTCTCTTTCCTCTTTCTTTCGATCTCATGCCGCCTCTGAAACGTTGAGTAAGGTGCTGGGTCATGGGACCCGCATGCCATCCTCTATGTACAATCAACTTTCTTTTCTGGGAGTTTTTTACCCTAATTTCTACTCTTTTTCTTTTGATCTCAAGCCGCATTTGAAACGTTGACACCGCTGCTGCAAAATGGGACCCGCATGTCATCTTTTATGTACAATAAATTTCTTTTCTTGGATTATTTTTGGCTCCTGATATTTGGTCACTTGTCTTTTTCTTTCGATCTCATGCCCCCTTTGAAACGTTGAGGAAGCTGCTAGCGCATGGGTCCCGCATGTCATACTCTATGAACAATAAAAGTTTCCTTCCTTGGAGTTATTTTTTACCGCTAATTTCTGGCTACTTCCTTTTTCTTTTGATCCTGCCGCCTTGGAAACGTTGAGTAAGCTGCTGACACAAGGGGCCCGCATGTCATCCTCTATGTACAATCAACTTGCAAGATCTTGGAGCGAAAGAGCTTGTATAAGTGGGACCCATATGTCATCCTCTATGTACAATAAAAGTTTCTTTTCTTGGATTATTTTTTGCTCCTGATATTTGGTCACTTTCCTTTTCTTTCTATCTCATGCCGCCACTGAAACGTTGAGTAAGGTGCTGGCTCATGGGACTGTACAATAAAGTTTCATTTCTTAGATTTTTTTACCCACTGATTTTTGCTAACTTGCCTTTTTCTTTTCGATCATATGCCGCCTTTGAAATTGAGGTCGCCGCTGGCTCATGGGTCCCACATGTCAGCCTCTATGAACAATAAACCTTTCCTTTGGATTTTTTTTCCCCTAATTTCTGGCTATTTGCCTTTTTCTTTTGATCCCCTGCGGCCTTTGAAACGATGAGGACGCTGCTGGCAGGTCGGTCCCACATGTCATCCTCTATTAAGAATAAAAGTTTCCTTTTTGGATTTATTTTTACCCCTAATTTCGGCTATTTGCCTTTTTCTTGATCCCTGCCGACTTCGAAATGATGAGGATGCACTGCAGATCGGTCCCACATGTCAGCTTCTATGAACTATAAATGTTTCCTTTGTAGGATTTATTTTTTACCCCTATTTTCGGGCTACTTGCCTTTTTCTTTGAAACGTTGAGGACGCTACTGTCTCATGGGTCCCACATGGCATCCTCTCTGAACGATAAACCTTCATTTCTTGTTAACGACAGGTTTATCAGTATTATTTTCGCAGACTAATACAAGCTCTTTGGCTCCAAGATCTTGCAAGTTGATAGATTAAATCAAGGAATTATTAGGATATGTTTTAAATTTCAAATCCACTTTATGAATTATTAAAAATACCGTTATCCATGTGGGTATGGAGCGATCAAGGATTTTCATATTGGGCATGAGCAGTTTCAAAAATTGGAACCCAATAATTCAAAATAAATAAAAACAACTTTTATGTAGAATCTCCGCGTTTTTTTTGCCATTCATAGGATCTGTGTTTCATTAGAAAAGGGCCGAAATTGCATGAGCAGAAAGGCCCATTTGTAGTTATTGGGCTTCGACAGCCGGAGCAAGTAGGCCGATAGCAATTACCATGTAGATGGCCGTTGGCAACCCAAAGTGAAATATTGGGCCCAACAGGGGAAGGCTGAACAGTACTATTTTCTAATTGGAAGGTGGTACATGGCGTAATCCTGCCAAAAAAAAGATGGACACGGGTTGCTGAAATTTGCCCATCTGCGCCTAATATCGCCGCCGCGGCTCCGCTGACCCACAAGTATAGGGGTATCGCGTATCTTCGATAAGTAAGAATGTCGATCCCAACGAGGAGCAGAAGGTGTTGACAAGCAGTTTCGATGAAGGATTCACTGTAAATGCTCACAGACAAGTATTCAGGGGTTTTGATGTAACAGATGAATAAAGTACGAGTAAGTAAAGTGCGAGAGAAATAATTGCAGCGAGTGGCCCAATCCTTTTTAGCACAAAGGACAAGCCGGTTTGTTTACTTATAATGACCAAACGTTCTCGAGGACACACGGGATTTTAGTCTAGTGCTTTCGCTACATACGGCTAATTAATCTTCATTGTTTTGATAAGTGTTGTGTGGGTGAACCTATGCTAATGTACCGCCCTTCCTAGGACTAATACATACTTGTGATTATACCCCTTGCAAGCATCCGCAACTACAAGAAAGTAATTAAGATAAATCTAACCACAGCCTTAAACTCTGAGATCCTGCGATCCCTCCTGCATCGATATACCAACGGGGCTCAGGTTTCTGTCACTCCGGCAACCCCGCAATTGGCAAACGAGTACAAGATGCATTCCCCTAGGCCCATAAATGGTGAAGTATCGTGTAGTCGACGTTCACACGACACCACTAGAAGAATGACACCACAACTTAAATATCATAACAGTGAATACTACTCAACCATAATTCACTACTACTCCCTCCGACCCAAGGCATAAGGCGTAAAATTTCTGGCGCTCTTATTAAGGAGGAAACCGATACGTGCTTTTTAGACTGTTTTACCCCGCTCTTGCTGGAGTAAATGCGTCGCCATTCTCCCCAATCTCTCCCAAATCGCTACCTATTTCCAGGGTGTGACGCCGAAATTGACGGAGAGGAGGACGAGCATCGCGGCGGTGAGCTGGTGCGCCGCATCCCTCTCCCCAGCGAGCACAGGCCGGTGTTCCCGAGCAGACTGCCGCGGGGAGACGGCGGTGAGCGCGAGAAGGTACCGGTCGAAAGGAGGCGGGCGCGGCCAGTACGGCGACGGCAGCGCGCGGCAGATCGATGGCGGAGGCGCGCGGCCAGGTACAGGTCGAGGCGGCGGGCGCGCGGCCAGGTACAGGTCGACGGCGGCGGGCGCGCGGCCAGGTACCGGTCGACGGCGGCGGGCGCGGCAAGGTACCCGCGGCGGGCGTGCGGCCAGGTACCGGTCGACGGCGCAGGCGCGCCATGGCGGTTGACGGCGACGAGCAGCATGGCGGAGCACTACCTTGCGGTGTTCTTTTCTGGATGTGGTTGGGGAGAGACGAAGGGTAACGCGTGGGAGGGTAGTCTGGGAACATTAGCGATACTAGTGCGTGTGTGCCTTAAGCTCTGACTAAAAATTGATTATTTTTTTACGCCTTATGCCTTGGGTTGGAGGGAGTAACATTTAGACTTCACCCATGTCCTCAAGAACTAAACGAACTACTCACGAGACATCATATGGAACATGATCAGAGGTGATATGATAATGAATAACAATCTGAACATAAACCTTGGCTCAACGGTTTCACTCAATAGCATCAATAACAAGTAGAAATCAACACCGGGAGAGTTTCCCCTATCAAACAATCAAGATCAAACCCAAATTGCTACAGCGGTGACGAGGTGCAGCGGTGGAGACGGCGGTGATGATGATGAAGATGATGGTGATGGTGATGGAGATGATGTCCAGCTCGATGGCGGTGACGATGGCGTCGATTTCCCCCTCCGGGAGGGAATTTCCCGGCGGATTCCGCCCGCCGGGAGCTCTTTTCTCTCGGGTGTTCTCCGCCCCGCAGAGGCGGCTGTGGCTCTGTTCGACGTACCCCTCTAGCTTAGGTTTTCGGACGAAGCCATACGCGAAGAAAAGGAGGCGAGAGGGGCTGTGGGCCCCCTCCTCACGGGCGGCGCGGCGGGCAGGGCCCGCGCCCTGTGAGGGGGCCCATGGCGGCCCTCCTCAGCTCCCCTTTCGGCTCCCTTCGTCTGGAAAAATATGAGTTTTCGTGTAATTCCCGTCAATTGTTGATCTTCCGAAATATTGCGTTCGACGATGCTTTTCCAGCAGAATCCTGGCTCCGGTGCGCGATCCTCCAATAATCATGAAACATGCAAAATAGATGAAATAACATAAGTATTATCTCCAAATATGAAATATATCGATGAATAACAGCAAATTATGATATAAAATAGTGATGCAAATTGGACGTATCACGGCTCCGCTTCCGCCGCCGCCGCCATGCCTCGTCTCGCGTCGAGCTCGCGGTACTGCCGCGTCTCGGGCACGGGGTACCGCGGCGTCCGCGCGCGCCCCAAAGGTACGTATTACGTGGAGATACGTGACGGCGGCGAGCGCATCGGCCTCGGCACCTACGAGACCGCGCACGAGGCCGCGCGCGCGTACGACGCCGTGGCGTGGCGGCTCGGGCGCCCGCGATCGTCGATGAATTTCCATGACGTGTGGACGCGCCAGCAGGCCGAGGATCTCGCGCCGCCGCCGTACATCGTTAGACAGGAGGAACAGCGCCGCCGCCGCGAGACGGAGCGCCGTTTGCGCATCGCCGAGCGGGACGAGCGCGCGGCGCGCGAGTGGGCGGCCCGCTTCCCCGAGGACGTTGCCGCCGAGAACGAGCACTTCCGCAGACGGAGGGCGGAGAAGGCGACGAGGCGGGCTGCGAAGAAGGAGGACCGCGCACGACGGAGGGCGGAGAAGGCGACGAAGCGGGCCTTCATCGAAGCGCAGCTCGCCGGGCCGACCACCATTGGCGAGGACGACCCCCGTTGGATTGACCTCTTCTCGTCGGATCCGGTGTCGGGCACGACACCGGACTCGTCAGATGTCGAGTTTTAGTTTAGTTTTATCGCACTACTTTGTAAAAATATGAACTACGGAGTATCTATCAAGCTAATTTTATCCTATTTTATGTCTATTTCTAGTCTTTGTTTGATCTTCTGTTTTACTGCACTCTATTTTTCATTATATTCTGTTTTTGGCGCTGCATTTATAGCGCCTCTGAAAATACGCTGTTTTAGCCCTGCATTTGGCCGCCACAGTTTGCAGCTTCCGGTGAAGCTATTGCCGGCTCCATGCGCAGCATCAGCCCACAGCGCCAAAATATTGAGCCACTGCTGGAGTTGCTGTAATATGTTTGTCAGCAGGAGCTTACCTAATTAGTGAAAAAGATGTTCAGCGTGGGATTCGAAAAAAGATCTTCAGGTTTTTTTTCCTAGCGATCCTAGTTCGGACTTTTGATTGTGTTGGCTAGTGCATGAAGCTTGACACCTGTATTATGTGATCCTGATATGAGGATAAGAACACCTTCAGCTTGCATTGCTAATGGTGTCTACTGCAGCAGTGGCGTACCTTCAATGGAGCCTGATGCAAGAGAGTTGGTACTGGTGAGCCTGCACTTGACATCATCGTGCCACCTGAAGTAGGTGGTGTATTGGGATTAGACTGATAAGCATAGCACCTTGCAAAGAACAAGATGATGCTAGTGTTGGTTAACGTGATTTTACGCCAAAAGTCATGTATGCTCAACAGGTGTCGTACCTAGTTTGGATATTGTGTTGTTACCCTTTTGTGGTTTGGTGTTTGTCCAACAGAGAAAGCTACTCTTTTCCCGTGTAAGTGTTATTATGTGAACAAAAGTTGTATGTACATATATATCGGTCAGAGAACCAAGATTGCATATTCTTGCCTGGTTATAACACATAAATCATAATAACAATTAAAGAGAAAAGGAACATTTGCCTTTGCAATGTGATTGTGCCAAGTAGATTAGACAACCAACCACAAACATTACAGGTCAACAGCCAAACGCATGCGAAAGTCCTAAGGTAAGCTCCATAATACATGTTGAAACCAAAAGCCTAGAAACCATAAGAAAGGTAGCTCCACATCACAGTTCCACGACAGCAGCATACTGATCATAAAACATATATCAAGTCAGGACAGCTGCACCACTGGGTAAGCATCCATGGGGTCTGGCTCAAGAGCGAAGACTGTGTGAATGCTGCAAAATGTGGCTCTTGCCTCACCCCACCCATACATCTTATCATGGAACCTTACCAAATCAGCATGAATCATCTTGACATAAACATAGCTCCTCTCTCCATGCTGATGGGATTGAACAATGCGCCAGTTGCAGTGCTTCAGCTTGTCAAACAGTATGCAGGAGATGACGAAGCATGCTGGCTGGTCTTTTGTAGTGACAATGGCTTGGAGTAGCTGGTCCTGTGAACCACCCAACTGGATCTTTAGAGCTTGAAGGACAGTCCGTGCTATATAAGCTACCGTTGCTGACTTCAGCTCAGGTTCAGGTGAATGACAGCTGACATCTTGTCCTAGAGATGCAGATCCTTCTTGATCAGATTCAGCGGAATCATCACCACTACTTACAGGTGCGTCAGGTTCTACAGAAGGCACATCAGGTACATGCTCCAGTTCATAGGAGTCGGGTGGGACAGCACCGTTTGCTGAAATCTCTACAATACCAGCTCCAGGTAGACCACCAGTCTCCACTTCAGAGGATTCTCGTGGCACGACACCTTTCGCTAGAGGCTCTACCCTACCAGCTCCAGGTCCACCACCAGTCAGTACTGTGGGCATAGTCATGACGGGTTCTACCAATACAAAACCTCCTTCGGGTGCAGGATCATCAGTAGCAACTCCAGCATCAGCACCAGTTAAATCGGTCTTGACAATAGGTAAACCGTTTTGCTCCAGTTCAGAGAATTCCCGTGGCACGACACCGTTCACTAGAGGCTCTACACTAGCAGCTCCAGCTGCACCACCAGTTTCTACAGCAGGGGGTAAACCCAATCCACAACCTTCTTCATGCGGCACGATGATGCGAGGTATAGGCTCATCAGTACCAGGTCCAGCTGCATCAGTCTCCATAGACAGTAAACAAGGTGGCGTCGGAGGTTTAAAAGACTGGCATGCCATTTCACCTTTGTCATCAGACAATATAGAGTTTTCTTCAACTCTATGTTTCTGCAATAATAAGCACATGAACAGAAATTAGACCAGAGCATCTAGCCATCTAACAGGGGCAGCGGCAAAACAAGCGTCGGTCCATATGTTTACCTTGTCATCTGGGATATCAGAACACACAGATTTAGAAGTCATTTCACATAGCATCCGCTTTTTCGTTCCTTCCCCTACGTCCATCTGGAATAAGTAATACTATTGATCACATAAAACTAATTAATCAAATATATGCATATGTTGAGAAGTTTGCACGGCAAATTGTGGATTCTGCTTTTATCACCTACGAATCGTCGTTCTATATATTTACCTTGTTATCTGGGATATCAGAAGTCACAGAATGAGAAGTCATCTCACTAAGTATCGGTTTTTTCGCTCTTTCCCCTCCATCCATCTGCAATAAGAAGTACTATTGATCACATAAAGCCAATTCATTGAATATATGCATATGTTGAGAAGTTTGCACAACAAATTGTGGATTCTACTTCCAATCACCAAGTAATCTCGTGAGAAATGCATGATCAAGATATGTTTCTCCCTCTTGATCGACATCTGCATCTCCATTAAGACTAATCATCGTGCGATGGTGCTCTTCAGAAGAGTGCATACACTTCCAATCACAGACAAGCAAAAAATTGTTGATTCTAGTAATGCTTAATCAGCAGTGGCCATGGAACGACCACAGATCGACCAAGCAAAAAAATAAATCATCAGCCTACTGACCACCAGGCAAAACAAACTAGGCCCATACATGGCCTCACAAATCATCATCAAACGTCGATCAAACTAGCAAGTTTGAACATGGATTACTAATTTATTTTCTGATAAAGTGAGTATATTAATATCGAAAGATATTGATTACACTGAGCCTCTGCAACAACGCAATACCTTACTGGTAGTACGGATGCACATGGATTCCTAATACTCCCTCTGTTCGGTTTTAATTAGTCGACGCGAGGGAGAGAAGAAAATGAACTGTCGATGCTTTCAACTAGAGTCAATTAAATACGAACGGAAGAAGTACGTAGTAGTATTGACAAATATCCGGATCTAGTCTAAAAACAAATTGGCATGTAAATCCTAGTAGTCTACTAAACTAGGATCAATACCCTAGATTAGGGTTGCAAGCGGCGTCCGCGAATCGTCCCGCAAAGCAGAAAATTAGAGCAAATAGTGGTTGAGATTAGAGCAGATTTAAAGCACTCGCACTGAAACTAGCTAGCCCGCTACCCACCCCGCTTGACACCCTGCCCTAGATGTGAATCTACACCAAATATTCAAACAAGGATGAGCAACCGCCAATAAAATTTTATCCGCACATCATCATCTCTACCATACACAAGGGTATGGTGATTTCACATACATCCATTGTTGCCGCGGGACGAGGATGAGTGATGCGCCGCGGAGAAGGTGCCTCACGCCTCTGTCGCCGCCGCCGTCGAAGAGGAAGTCGAAGCCGCGCGATTGTGGTCCGTCGGGAAGAGATGGAGGTGGAGGTGGAGAGGGAGTGATGGTTTGTACTAGTGGCGGCCGGTGAGGTAGTTATAAATACAGCCTCTCTCTCTTTTTTGGCAAGGAATGCAGCTTCTCTTGGAAGGCAACGAGGCAACGCACTCCAGATTTCGTATATTACTATAATAATATGGGCGGAGAAATTTGGACGCATCTGTGTTGTCTTGTCAAATGAATCACCAGGATTTGCTTTTAGTACTCCAGATTTGGGCGACCCAAGGAAGTAGAGATAGTAATGTACGCCATCTAGCTGCACGCTATCAAATCAAATAAATGGTCATGCCATTTACTTTTAAGATGGTGCAGCAGTTATTCTGACCAAAGAAACATGCACGTCTGCTGATTATTTCTGATGGGTATACATTTACCGTCCGCTAGCAAAGATTGTTTGGCACATTGTTCTTATGGCTTTCAACATCACACCCCTTAATAATATTATTAATCAATGTTTGGGCAATCAATTGAGTGTGTTAATAAAAAATTAAAACCCACAAATCCAACTGTACTATTTTTAGGGCCATATGAAGGACAAGGAATGATTTTAAATGCCATATGGAGTACCTCCAACCATGTGAAATATGGTTCTGTCATGCAGGTGATACCCATGGCTTCGCATTGGATCTGTATGTTGTCCTACATACAGTCAACTATGAAGTACCACGATTTGGTTTTTGGGTGCAACCGGCTAGAGAATGATGCACGGGTTTGTACAGCCAGTACAATTCACATTAAGATTTTCTGATAGGATGTTGATGTGTATATGTAAGAATCATACACTAGAATGTCTTCTATGTTTAGATGGTTGATCTACGTTTATACTTTCTGTGAACCATGAGGTTAAGACCTTTGTACTGTAATAAAGATTGCTAAATAACAGTATATATGTATGCCTCTAGGGACACTGAAACAGCCAAACAACCATGCATGTGTATAGACCGTATTTGATCAAATTAAAAGAAGCACCTGGGTTCATGCAAATAGCATCAGTTAATCACCTAAGTCCATTAGCTATAAATAGTTAAATAGGAGTCAAGACCAACTGAGCTAGCTAGTAGTATGATCCTACTATTACATAAATATCCCTAACTCTGATTGTCTTTGTTCCAGTCCAGCGCGTTGGTGTAGCTTGGGATGAACCAAAACCCCGTATGCCAGTTGGCCCCTGGACCGCTGCTTGAGAAAGAGATGCTTTGGTGGTCTTCGCCATTTAGACTGAAGCGGAAAATTTCTTGATGTGATGTGTCAAACTGAGAGCCAATGGCCTGAGGCGTGGTGTAGATGCAGTTTCTTCTTGTCAAATATCCTGGGGGAAATGTTGCACCACCCACTGGCATGAAAATCGGATAGTTCAACCCAAGGAACATAGAATAGTCTCCAAGATTAGTAACCCTTTCCCACGGGTTGGCTGGAAGTAACCGACTAGTGTCATTCGAGAATACAATGCAGGTATACCCCGAATAGCTGTGAACAGCGCGACCGCAATGGACAGAAGGGGTACTATCATAATAATAAGTTGGAGCACCGTCAGCGTCAAAATCCATTACGCCACGTGCATAGACCAGGAGAAGTCTAGAACGATCTTGAGATCTTGCCAGCCACCACGTACGACTATTAGAGTCAAAATCATCATAGCCATCAAATCCAGCCGTCCACGGAATGAATGGAGCAGGGAGCACTATAGGACCTTGAAAAAGGAAAGAGCACGTCACATGAAAATATATTTCATGATTTATCTACTAGTGATATTGATTTGATATTGGGATGCCAATACTAGTACTCCTTATGTAGACAGTGTTGGGCCTCCAAGAGCAGAGGTTTGTAGAACAGCAGCAAGTTTTCCCTTAAGTGGATTACCCAAGGTTTATCGAACTCAGGGAGGAAGAGGTCAAAGATATCCCTCTCATGCAACCCTGCAACCACAAAGCAAGAAGTCTCTTGTGTCCCCAACACACCTAATAGGTGCACTAGTTCGGCGAAGAGATAGTGAAATACAGGTGGTATGAATAAGTATGAGCAGTAGCAACGGTGCCAGAAAATAGCTTGGCGTGCTTGATGGTAGCAATATTGCAGGAAGTAAACAAGCGTAGTAACGCAGCAAAACAGTAACAAGCGATAGCAGTATTTAGGAACAAGGCCTAGGGATTACACTTTCACTAGTGGACACTCTCAACATTGATCACATAACAGAATAGATAAATGCATACTCTACACTTTTGTTGGATGATGAACACATTGCGTAGGATTACACGAACCCTCAATGCCGGAGTTAACAAGCTCCACAATAATGCTCATGTTTTAGTAACCTTATAGTGCAAGATAGATCAATATAACCAAATAGATCACATCAATACCATCATAGTAATAGTTAACTTCACAATCCACAAGAGATCATGATCATAGCCTACGACAAGAACCACATGGTGCACACACTAGTCACCTTTACACCAATGCAGGAGGAATAAAACTACTTTAATAACATTGCTAGAGTAGCACATAGATAAATTGTGATACGAACACATTGCAATCATAAAGAGATATAAATAAGCACCTCACTATGCCATTCAACAGTGAATAAGTATTCTGTGAAATATAGCCTAAGAGACCCACACGGTGCACACACTGTCACCTTTACACACGTGGGACAAGGAGTCTCCGGAGATCACATAAGTAAAATTCACTTGACTAGCATAACGACATCTAGATTACAAGCATCATCATATGAATCTCAATCATGTAAGGCAGCTCATGAGATTATTGTATTGAACTACATAGGAGAGAGATGAACCACATAGCTACCGGTACAGCCCCGAGCCTCGATGGAGAACTACTCCCTCCTCATGGGAGCAGCAGCGGTGATGAAGATGGCGGTGGAGATGGCAGCGGTGTCGATGGAGAAGCCTTCCGGGGCACTTCCCCGCTCCGGCAGGGTGCCGGAACGAGACTCCTGTCCCCCAGATCTTGGCTTCGCGATGACGGCGGCTCGGAAGGTTTCGTGTTTCTCTCGAACGGGGGTTTTCACGACGGAGGCTTTAAATAGGCGAAGAGGCGGCGCAGGGGGGGGGGCCACACCATAGGGCGGCGCGGCCCCCTCGGCGCGCCAGCCTATAGTTTGGTGGGCCTGTGGCCCCCTCGACCTCTCGTGTGTTCTGGATGCTTCCGGGATTCTAAGATCTTTGGCGTTGATTTCGTCCGATTCGAGAATATTTCGTTACTAGGATTTCTGAAACCAAAAACAGCAGAAAACAGGCCACTTCGGCATCTTGTTAATAGGTTAGTTCCAGAAAATGCACAAATACGACATATAATGTGTATAAAACATGTAGGTATCATCAATAATGTGGCATGGAACATAAGAAATTATCGATACGTCGGAGACGTATCAGCATCCCCAAGCTTAGTTCTGCTCGTCCCGAGCAGGTAAAACGATAACAAAGATAATTTCTGAAGTGACATGCCATCATAAACTTGATCATATTGTAAACATATGTAATGAATGCAGCGATCAAAACAATGGTAATGACATGAGTAAACAACTGAATCATAAAGCAAAGACTTTTCATGAATAGCACTTCAAGACAAGCATCAATAAGTCTTGCATAAAAGTTAACTCATAAAGCAATAATTCAAAGTAGAGACATTGAAGCAACACAATGGAAGATTAAGTTTCAGCGGTTGCTTTCAACTTGTAACATGTATATCTCATGGATAGTTGTCAATGCAAAGCAATATAACAAATGCAATAAGCAAGTATGTAAGAATCAATGCACAGTTCACACAAATGTTTGCTTCTTGGGGTGGAGAGAAATAGGTGAACTGACTCAACAATAAAAGTAGAAGAAGGGTCCTTCAAAGAGGAAAGCATCGATTGCTATATTTGTGCTAGAGCTTTTATTTTGAAAACAATTTTGTCAACGGTAGTAATAAAGCATATGAGTTATGTAAATTATATCTTACAAGTTGCAAGCCTCATGCATAGTGTACTAATAGTGCCCGCACCTTGTCCTAATTAGCTTGGATTAACACAGATTATCATTGCATAGCATATGTTTCAACCAAGTGTCACAAAGGGGTACCTCTATGCCGCCTGTACAAGGGTCTAAGGAGAAAGTTCGCATTGGATTTCTCGCTTTTGATCATTCTTCAACTTAGACACCCATACCGGGACAACATAGACAACAGATAATGGACTCCTCTTTTAATGCTTAAGCATTCAACAACAGTTAATATTCTCATAAGAGATTGAGGTTTTATGTCCAAACTGAAACTTCCACCATGATTCATGGCTTTAGTTAGCGGCCCAATGTTCTTCTCTAACAGTATGCATACTCAAACCATTTGATTGTGAAAACCGCCCTTACTTCAGACAAGACGAACATGCATAGCAACTCACATGATATTCAACAAAGGTAAAAAGTTGATGGCGTCCCCAGAAACATGGTTATCGCACAACAAGCAACTTAATAAGAGATAAAGTGCATAAGTACATATTCAATACCACAATAGTTTTTAAGGCTATTTGTCCCATGAGCTATATATTGCAAAGGCGAATGATGGAATTTTAAAGGTAGCACTCAAGCAATTTACTTTGGAATGGCGGAGAAATACCATGTAGTAGGTAGGTATGGTGGACACAAATGGCATAGTGGTTGGCTCAAGGATTTTGGATGCATGAGAAGTATTCCCTCTCGATACAAGGTTTAGGCTAGCAAGGTTTATTTGAAACAAACACAAGGATGAACCGGTGCAGCAAAACTCACATAAAAGACATATTGTAAACATTATAAGACTCTACACCGTCTTCCTTGTTGTTCAAACTCAATACTAGAAATTATCTAGACCTTAGAGAGACCAAATATGCAAACCAAATTTTAACATGCTCTATGTATTTCTTCACTAATAGGTGCAAAGTATATGATGCAAGAGCTTAAACATGAGCACAACAATTGCCAAGTATCACATTACCCAAGACATTATAGCAATTACTACATGCATCATTTTCCAATTCCAACCATATAACAATTTAACGAAGAGGAAACTTCGCCATGAACATTAAAAGCTAAGAACACATGTGTTCATATGAACCAGCGGAGCGTGTCTCTCTCCCTCACAAGCATTTATTCAAACAAAAACAAAAACAAAAGCAAACAGACGCTCCAAGTAAAGTACATAAGATGTGACCGAATAAAAATATAGTTTCAAGAGAAGGAACCTGATAATTTGTCGATGAAGAAGGGGATGCCTTGGGCATCCCCAAGCTTAGATGCTTCAGTCTTCTTGAAATATGCAGGGATGAACCACGGGGGCATCCCCAAGCTTAGACTCTTCACTCTTCTTGATCATAGTATATCATCCTCCTCTCTTGACCCTTGAAAACTTCTTCCACACCAAACTTTAAGCAAACTCATTAGAGGGTTAGTGCATAATCAAAAATTCACATGTTCAGAGGTGACACAATCATTCTTAACACTTCTGGACATTGCACAAAGCTTCTGAAAGTTAATGGAATAAAGAAACTCATTCAACATAGCAAAAGCGGCAATGCGA
The DNA here is from genome assembly GCA_030979885.1 of Lolium multiflorum. Lineage (NCBI taxonomy): Eukaryota > Viridiplantae > Streptophyta > Magnoliopsida > Poales > Poaceae > Lolium > Lolium multiflorum. Next base: position 90,334 of record JAUUTY010000304.1, read on the forward strand.
AATAAAAGGCAGAATCTGTCAAAAACAGAACAGTCCGTAAAGACGAATTTTAAAATGGCACCAGACTTGCTCAAATGGAAAAACTCAAAACTAATGAAAGTTGCGTACATATCTGAGGATCACTCACGTAAATTGGCATAATTTTCTGAGTTACCTACAGAGAATTAGACCCAGATTCGTGACAGACAGCAATGCTGTTTCTGCGCAGCAATCCAAATCTAGCATCAACTTTACCATAGAGACTTTACTTGGCACAAAAATGCAACAAAACTAAGATAAGGAGAGGTTGCTACAGTAGTAAAAAACTTCCAAGACACAAATATAAAACAAAGTACTGTAGCAAAATAACACATGGGTTATCTCCCAAGAAGTTCTTTCTTTATAGCCATTAAGATGGGCTCAGCAGTTTTATGATGCACTTGCAAGAAATAGTATTTGAAGCAAAAGAGAGCATCAAGAAGCAAATTCAAAACACATTTAAGTCTAACATGCTTCCTATGCATAGGAATCTTGTAAATAAACAAGTTCATGAAGAGCAAAGTAACAAGCATAGGAAGATAAAACAAGTGTAGCTTCAAAAATTTCAGCACATAGAGAGGTGTTTTAGTAACATGAAAATTTCTACAACCATATTTTCCTCTCTCATAATAACTTTCAGAGGCAACATGAGCAAACTCAACAATATAACTATCACATAAAGCATTCTTATCATGAGTCTCATGCACAAAATTATTACTCTCCACATAGGCATAATCAATTTTATTAGTAATAGTGGGAGCAAATTCAACAAAGTAGCTATCATTATTATTCTCATCAAGTGTAGGAGGCATAGTATAATCACAACAAAATTTACTCTCCATAGTAGGTGGCACCAAAAGACCACTATCATTATAATCATCATATATGGGAGGCAAAGTATCATCAAAGAAAATTTTCTCCTCAATGCTTGGGGGACTAAAAAGATCATGAAAACCAGCTTCCCCAAGCTTAGAACTTTCTATATCATTATCAACAATGGTGTTCAAAGCGTTCATACTAATATTACTACCAGCATGCAAATAAGATTCCATAGGTTTTTTAATTTTCGCATCAAACAATCCATGTTTTAAATCAGGAAATAGAATAAGAAGATCATTCTTGTCCATTATGCCAAACTAGTGTAAACAAGAAACAAAAAGATGCAATTGCAGGATCTAAAGGAAATAGCTTCGAGTACTTACAACGGCGAAAATAGCTTAGTAGCCGAGATCCGGAGTGTGAGTACCTTTTACCTTTCCTCCCCGGCAACCGAAAATAGCTTGATGTCTACGTTCCCCCTCTTTTCTGTAGACAGTGTTGGGCCTCCAAGAGCAGAGGTTTGTAGAACAGCAGCAAGTTTTCCCTTAAGTGGATTACCCAAGGTTTATCGAACTCAGGGAGGAAGAGGTCAAAGATATCCCTCTCATGCAACCCTGCAACCACAAAGCAAGAAGTCTCTTGTGTCCCCAACACACCTAATAGGTGCACTAGTTCGGCGAAGAGATAGTGAAATACAGGTGGTATGAATAAGTATGAGCAGTAGCAACGGTGCCAGAAAATAGCTTGCTGGCGTGCAGTTGATGGTAGCAATATTGCAGGAAGTAAACAAGCAGTAGTAACGCAGCAGAACAGTAACAAGCAGTGATAGCAGTATTTAGGAACAAGGCCTAGGGATTACACTTTCACTAGTGGACACTCTCAACATTGATCACATAACAGAATAGATAAATGCATACTCTACACTTTTGTTGGATGATGAACACATTGCGTAGGATTACACGAACCCTCAATGCCGGAGTTAACAAGCTCCACAATAATGCTCATGTTTTAGTAACCTTATAGTGCAAGATAGATCAATATAACCAAATAGATCACATCAATACCATCATAGTAATAGTTAACTTCACAATCCACAAGAGATCATGATCATAGCCTACGACAAGAACCACATGGTGCACACACTAGTCACCTTTACACCAATGCAGGAGGAATAAAACTACTTTAATAACATTGCTAGAGTAGCACATAGATAAATTGTGATACGAACACATTGCAATCATAAAGAGATATAAATAAGCACCTCACTATGCCATTCAACAGTGAATAAGTATTCTGTGAAATATAGCCTAAGAGACCCACACGGTGCACACACTGTCAGTCACCTTTACACACGTGGGACAAGGAGTCTCCGGAGATCACATAAGTAAAATTCACTTGACTAGCATAACGACATCTAGATTACAAGCATCATCATATGAATCTCAATCATGTAAGGCAGCTCATGAGATTATTGTATTGAACTACATAGGAGAGAGATGAACCACATAGCTACCGGTACAGCCCCGAGCCTCGATGGAGAACTACTCCCTCCTCATGGGAGCAGCAGCGGTGATGAAGATGGCGGTGGAGATGGCAGCGGTGTCGATGGAGAAGCCTTCCGGGGGCACTTCCCCGCTCCGGCGGGTGCCGGAACAGAGACTCCTGTCCCCCAGATCTTGGCTTCGCGATGACGGCGGCTAAGGTTTCGTGGGTTTCGTCGAACGCATCGGGGTTTTCGCGACGGAGGCTTTAAATAGGCGAAGGGCGGCGGGGCTGGGGGGGCCACACCATAGGGCGGCGCGGCCCCCCCTCTTGCCGCGCCAGCCTATAGTTTGGTGGGCCTGTGGCCCCCCTCTGACCTCTCTGGTGTGTTCTGGATGCTTCCGGGGATTCTAAGATCTTTGGCGTTGATTTCGTCCGATTCGAGAATATTTCGTTACTAGGATTTCTAAAACCAAAAACAGCAGAAAAGGAACTGGCACTTCGGCATCTTGTTAATAGGTTAGTTCCAGAAAATGCACAAATACGACATATAATGTGTATAAAACATGTAGGTATCATCAATAATGTGGCATGGAACATAAGAAATTATCGATACGTCGGAGACGTATCAGGATGCCAATACTAGTACTTTATAAAATCATGGTCGACATAAGATGGTTTGAAATATATTTCGAACATCTTGGTAAAACTTCATGTGGATTTAAAACATGTTCCCCAAAATATTGGTCCAAATTTTAGATGGTTTGAATATAGTACTCCTTATTCTCTAGAACCGGGGGAATATAAACAAATGAAAGTCTTTATCAATATTGCATGGCACCTTTATTGATTCTATTTCTACTCTACCTTAAATTTTCTAGGGAGTAATAATAAAGAAACTTAATTACTAGGGGGCCTTTTTCCTAAGGAACAACATGCACATTAGACCATACTAAAATTCCTATAGATGTTAAATTCTATATATGTCCATACCACAAGAGGGTTATGGTGTGCGCCTATGGAATTCCTTTAAGCCAAAAGATGCCAAGACAGTTCAACAAATAAGAGGTGAAATACTATATAAGTTACGTATATAAAAAAGATAGGGAGGAAATGTTACCAAATTGATTAGGATCCCATGCATAAACATTTCCAAGCTCAGTAACGGCGAACACAAGTCCGTTATGTATAATTGCATCGCAGTATATGGCGCCGTACTGAAACTGGTTTTCAAGAAATATCCATGTACGAGGATATTCGCCATGGAGGTAGGCAATTGCAAAGTCGAAGATTGCGACAAGGGAGAAATCTTTATACCCCCTAGCAGCTGTAGGAACTTGGCAAATAGCTATCTTCTGCAGTTGAATAGCAGAACGCTGATACTCGAATATAAGTGGATTGCGTGTGGTTTCCAACTTCTTCCTCAAAGATGGAAGCTTAATCTTGCGATGAGTGTAGACATTGAGGAGGTTCCACTTGCCTTCGGGGCCAACCATGGCGATCCAATCTCCATTGGCGCCTGCCCGCTCCTCATCCTTACCGTGTGGCATTAGGCCATCATAGGAGAACCTGTCCAGCGGCACTAGTTTGCACTTGCTGTGCACCGGCAAATCCTCCTTGAACACCCATGGTTTATCCGCCGGGTCACAACAGAGAACACACGGAAGGCCAAACGGCTGAGAAGCAGGCAGAGTGGCACTGTATTTGGCTGACTGAAGAATACTTTTGGAGGAACCGACTAGGGACGCGGCGGTGATGGCGTCGCACTGGCTGATGAGCACTTCAAGGGGGCCTTCCGTAAACACCTTGTGAAACAGCCCAGATCCACAGACCCTGCTCGATTTCGCCATCGCAATGAGGCAGGTGGTACAATGGGGTTGGTATTTTCTTGGGAGATCTACTGATTCGAACTTTGGGAGAGAGATGGCGATCAATGGCGGCAGGTGGGGGTTTGAGTTGGAGAACAGAGGCTCTCAAACTGGGCACTGCTGGATAGGATGCGAAAGCGCCATGGCGGAGACGCAGGCGCGTGCTATGGAAGCTGGGCGGAGTGGGGATAGACGACGGAGGTGAACCGAGACGCTCCTCCTCTTATGCATATACTGCCTACTGCAGTTTCGAGGAGAGTGTGAATGTGTTCAAAAAAAGAGGAGAGTGTGAATGTGTTCAAAAAAAGAGGAGAGTGTGACTGTGACCCGACACCCGAGTAGGAGCAGACGGACTATAGGAGTAGCCCCATCATTACAGAACATTAATCGTGCTTCCTACAATAAATAAGTGAAACATCCCAGGCTTGTGTTGTCTAATCAAATCGATGGCCATGTCAGTATTATGGTGAACAAATAAAACAAATACACACCAACCTTGTTCTTTTTGCAACGTACACCAACCTAGCAAGGCATCAACCTTCTCGCCATCAACTAGGACTCCGTGGCTCCGTCCCACCAAAGTTGTCTCAACTTTGTAAAAAAAATACATCTATCCATCTAAATTTTAACAAAGGTGAGACACTTTTGGTGGGACCGAGGGAGTACAAAAAAACTTTACTACTCCATGCTAGTATCGGCCACTTTTCGAAAAGTAATTCAAATTTCAACTGAAGGCGTGCTATTTTATGGTCCTGAAAATTGCCAAAAAAAATACAACCCAAAAATGCAACAGATCCATGTTAAGGGGGTACACCCTACGCAATATACATTAAGAAACTTCGAAACTTCAGCGACCTTGTAAGAATGCCCATGACAGTGCAGTTTTGCCAAATTAGGAAGAGACGAAATATGAATTCAACCAAAGAAAACTAAACGAATCCTTAGACAATATAGCATAGTTAACACGTTCAGAAAAAAATGATGACTCCAAGAGAACAACATTAGCAAGAAATACTCCATTTTAGTTTGAACTTGCAGTCACATATATATAGTACTACCAAAATACTAATACTCCGAGCTGCATTCTAGCACTCCAACTAGCTAGCTAATAGTTCTGGAGTAGTAGTACTACTATACAAGTCCAAAATACATCCGAACGAACCCTACTTCGAACTAAACTACTCCCTCCGATCTTCGAGTAACTACATTGCAGTATGATTAAACGAAGATTATTGTATAACCTTCTTGTTGATGCAAACGCAGATAGGCAACACACGCTGCCCTCCATTCTGCTTCGCGTAACGGGGCGGCACCGCCAGGAAAGAAGTGAGCTGCTGCAACATGATCGAGCTAGGCGTCGGGGAGCTCGTCGGCTCGATTACCGCCATCAAGGTGTCCGTCGAGAGGTCACTGGTCCCAGCCGTCGCCGGCGCCGGCGGACCAATCACCAGCAGCTGCGCCTTGTACATCGGAAACAAGCACGCGGCCGACCTGATGCACACACAGGACACAATGGTGGTCGGGCCGAGCGCGCCAACGGTGATGGCGAACACGCTACCGTCTTCTTCCCCACTGCCGATGAACAGGTGTCCCCGCGGTTGTACCGGAACACGAACTATGCACCAGGCGGGTATGCCATACTGGAACGTAAACACTGGGATGGAGTGGGATGCTTGGAGGTGTACCAGGAGCTCCCGCGGCGGGCCGGTGAAGCTGCAGCCGGTATTGATGGCCTCTGTGCAGCCGCACGGACCATGCGGGCACGCGATATAGTGCTTGTAGGACTCCGTGGAGGCGACCAAGCTCTGGCAGCCGACGCACTTGACCATTGCCCCAGATCGATTCGACGGCGGCAATCTTGCCCCAGATCGATTCGACGGCGGCAACCTCGCCGGCTGCTCGCACTTCTTGCACGGGTTCGGCGCAAGCTCGCCGACGCAGCGCCGACAGCCCATATGACCGCCCTTGCACTGCACGGAACAACGTACGTGGCATCAGTTGTCATTGACATTTCTCACAGGTGAACCTAAGAATGAAATCGGAAGGGAGCGACCTTGGATATGGGGGGTTTGAAGGGCAGCAGGCAGAGGGGGCACAAGAAGAGGGCCTCCTCCATCTTCAGAGAAGAGTGATCGGGAAAACGAGAACGGGATGGGTTCTTTTTTTATATATGCCTTGGAGTGGAGTATGGATACTACTACTTATAGGAAGAACTTCCTTGCTAAGAATCGGCGTCGGCCGTACGCAACCATAGATGCACCAGCGGCTCTGCAGTTTGTCAAAATAAAAGGACAGAGCTGCAGTGACTTGAAGTCTCCAAATCTCATTGTGACTTGGTGCCACCATCTACCAACCATTTGAGATCCAACGTTCCAAACTATCTCTTATTTCGAACCTAAAAACAAAAATTATTCAGAAAATTATGAAAAAAATCCAGTAAAATGTAGATGCCTTGTTCTAAAATCTGTGAATATTTCATCCCACTCGGACGACTAGCTTGTGATTAAAGAGCTTTTTACGTATACGAGCACTAGTTTAAACTAAATAGTATATATTTGCTCACAAACCTTTGATTCAAATCGAATGAAACTTCACCAAAATATAAATCGAAATATGCACGATTAACTGGAAGTTCTTGAAATATTTCTGAGCAATTATAATAATTATTTAGTTTAAATTCTAAGTCGATCGCATACATTGGATCTGAGATGGATGGTGGATGGTGGCACCAAGTCACTGTGAGACTTGGAAGTATCAAGTCAGTGAAGCTCTATCCCAAAATAAAAGCTTCGTGAAGGGGGCAGTTTGGTTCAAAAAAGAAGACAGTGCCAAGCAGTTGTCAAACAATACCCATATAGTCAAATGTACTCCCTCTGATTCAAATGAATTGACTCAACTTTGTCTAGATATATGGATGTATCAAGTCACTGAAGCTCTATCCCAAAATAAAAGCTTCATGAAGGGGGAAGTTTGGTTCGAAAAAAAATACAGTGCCAAGCAGCTGTCAAATAGTACCATAACGTCAAATGTACTCCCTCCGATTCAAACGAAATGACTCAACTTTGTATTTTGCATGTCAAAGGTTTTTCGTAAAACTTGGCCAATCTTAACATAGTTTGCCTTTCTAAAAAAGATATAAGCCCTAAGGCTCCTTTGATTCATAGGATGGGAAAACCATAGAAATATGAAAAACATAGGATTGAGATTTAATGGCTAGTTGAATCATATAGGAAGATGAGTTGTGTTTGATTGTGCCAAAGGAAATTTTCCATGAGGTATGACCTAATGTTTTATTCTTATAGGATTTGCATGTTTGTCTTCCTATAGGATATGTTCCTATGAATCAAACAACTAGTGTGGGGAAAATTCACATGTGATCTAAATCCTACATAATTCCTATACAAATCCTATATATGAATTTTAGTTGTTAGGTCACTTAAAATGACTTCACTTGAAGGGTTACATTTTTGTTTTTTCTGAATTAGTAGTGATGCCTAACCATATATATACCTAAACCAAGAGAATCAGCATAAACTTATGTATATTAATAGTAAGCGCATATATGAATGTTTTTTATCTACAAACCCAGGGTCATATATATGTACATAGAAACATGCATATATGCTAGTTTTTGTACCTTGGTGTGTTCCTCTTTTGGGCTATCTCTTTTTTGTTCACCGGTTCACAACCAACGCCCTAGATTAATTTGGCACTTAGAAAATAACATTTTGTTTTTGGCGCACTAACACAAATAGTAGTAGCACGGTCAACACTGTAGAGAAGTACAAAATAAATGTGTGTGGGAAAAATTGACTTAAAGTGACCATTACAATGAGAAAAAGGGTAGAACCAAGCATTGCACAGGGAAAAAGCAGTGTAGTGCCCAGAAGAAAAAAAACAAGTTGGGCTATACTCCCTCCATCCTGAAATAATGGGTGTAGAGTTAAAATTTGTCCATAAAAGAGTGTACTTCTCGTTTTGCAATGCACTTCAAAATTTGTCCACAAAAGAGTGGTAGTAAAAAATATTTATTTCTCATCACGAGGGATATAGTTTCTTCACGACTAGTACGTACTACCTCCATCACAAAGCTTAAGTCTTTTTTTAAGAGTCAAAGCAAGTAAAGGTTGACGAAAATTTAGAACAATCTATCAACTAATATAATATTTTGTAGATACCATACCAAAAAAAATCATTGTCTATGTATTGATATTAATTTTGTATTTTGCATGATAATGATTTTTGGTAAAATCTTAGTTTACCTTGACATAGTTTGAGCTTCTAAAAATAATATAAGCCTTACGCTTTGGGATGGATGTAGTAGTATTTAGCATAATATGGTTTTCTTATTTACTACATGCATTTAGCTCATTGGAGGTGGAAAAGTTGAAGAGGAAAGTGATGGTCGATGACAGTTTCCCAATGTAATAATAAAATCCTTAATATGCCTTGAAAACCCACACGTACGCTCTTTCTAGGACAGAGGCAGTATGAGGTAATGCACCCACGCGCTGTCATCTGCCCGTTCGTGCTATGTCTCCCAAATCTTGAAATATCGTCAGTTATCCATTTCACGTCCACACTTCTCCCTCTCTCCACGGACTAGGAAAAAACCCTCTCTTCACTTCCCCTTCCCATTCCACCGATGGAGAGCCCAACCGACGCCGTCAACGCAGCGAAAGCGAAAGCCGCGCGGCTGGCCTTAGCCGCAGAGGAGGCGTCCAGAGCCGCGACCGCAGCACGCATGGCCGCAACGGCGGCGATCATCGCCGCAGCGGATGCCAAAGACGAAGCGGAGGCCATTGCCGAAGGTCGGGCCATCGGTCGCTCATCGGCATCTGATGCTGTTGGTAGATGGGTCCACTCTCTTGGGAAGCATCCCCTAGATGACGAGGACGAGGTTGAACTCATCTTTGAACCGCCGCCGCCGACCTTCGACGAGAATATCGTCGACGAGGGGGAGGAAGTATGTTCCGATTCACCTCTCTCCCTTATTCAACATAGCCCTGTATCGATTTGCGCTATGGTCTCTCCCTCTTTTTTTGCGCTATAGCGTTTTGAATTAGCGTCAGAATCTTTTTAGATTCATATTCAGTATTAGTTGCAACTGCTACATATTTGCTTCACATCCGATTCACCTCTCTCCCTTATTCAACATAGCCCTGTATCGATTTGCTCTATGGTCTCTCCCTCTTTTTTTGCGCTATAGGGTTTTGAATTAGCGTCAGAATCTTTTTAGATTCATATTCATTATTAGTTGCAACTGCTACATATTTGCTTCACCTGTTTATTTGGCATGTATCAGGTTGCTACTGATGAGGTTGACAGCGATGTCGAGTCGCGTCATAGGAAGGCCAGGGCCACTCTCAACAAGCTTAAGGCGGGGAAGTTCGACAAGTATTGGAGTGAACCCTGGACTGGTGCCAGGAACAGCTGCCCCTTCTGCACAAAGAGCATAAAGGTTGACTTTCGAAGCGTCCTGCAGCATGCCGAAGCCGGTGGGTCCGGCTGTCTCAAAGTTGGGGAAACTGTTAACCGATCCGGCTTCATAGCCAACCACATGGCCTATGGGCTATTCCTAAGGAAGAAATTGAACCAAGCTATCGAGACCGGTCGTGTGCCTCCTCCCAAGCCCAAGCCACCAAAGATTAAAGGTATGGGCAGCAAGAAGCAGAAGAAGCGGGACCGGGAGGAGGCGACAGGAAGAAGATGGTAAATATACTCCGTAACTGTTGTGCATGTTTGTCTCTCCTACTGCTTCAAAAGCAGCATCTTTTGTTGAACTCTGTTTATGTTTGCTGCTCAGCAGCGTTTGTGGTGAACCTATTAGCTTAATTAGGGGTTGTTGAACTATGTCTGTGTTGAACCTTGCTTAATTAGGTTGTGTTGAACTCTGTTTGTGTTGGCGTGGGAAGGGGGGCATGATGCTACCCTGAATTTGCGGGACCCCCAAAAAACTTGCAAATACGAGTGATGCATCCAAAAGGAACAAACTTTTACATGGTAGACCCCAGTCTGAAAGCAAGAAATGCGATCGGCTCCTTAACAGCCACCGCCCGGATTGATCGGGATTTTGCCTGCCTACCGAATGTGACTTGTGCTCACTGAAGTTTGGGACCTCACGCATGGGCACCACACGTAAGTGACAGACCTGTTGGTGTAAAAACTCGGGTGATTATTATACTGCATTAGTACAAAGTTTCCTATGGATTCAAGGGTTGGAAAGCCAAGTTAACTCATTTTCATGACTAAGAAGGAGCCAGGCTTACTTTTTCATTTTCATGTTTTAACTTGTTTAAATCTTGGTCAAACAAAGGATTTGACCAGGATTCAAATGGGCATAAAAATTCAAACAAAATCAAAAAAAACAAAGCACATAAGCTTCTTATGTCATATAGTAAGCATTAAAGTTGATCAACGAAGTCTAGACATATTCAAACCAGAAAAATCATGTATATACCCCCTAACCCTAAACTCTGTCTTATGAAGTCAAGCATGAAGAAAAGTGGTTTTGGGTTTCAAACATTGGAAATTAAAAAAACTCCCAAAAGCTTCATTTTGGAGTGACTAAGAAGAATCCAGGCTTACCTTTTCATTTTCATGTTTTAAATTGGTTTAAATCTTGGTCAAACCTAGGATTTGACCAAGATTCAAATGGACATAACAAATTCAAAAAAATCAAAACCAAACACATAGTCTTTTGATGTCATATAGTAAGCATTCAAGTTGATAAACAAAGTCTAGACATATTTAAACAAGAAAAATCATGTATATACTTGGCCCCTAACCCTAAACTCTGTCTTATGAAGTCAAGCATTAAGAGAAGTGGTTTTGGGTTTCAAACATGGAAATTTAAAAAACCTCCCAAAAGCTTCATTTTGGAGTGACTAAGAAGAATCCAGGCTTACTTTTTATTTTCATGTTTTAAACTGGTTTAAATCTTGGTCAAACCTAGGATTTGACCAAGATTCAAATGGTCATAACAAATTCAAAAAAAAACCAAACACATAGTCTTTTGATGTCATATAATAAGCATTCAAGTTGATAAACAAGGCCTAGACATATTCAAACCAGAAAAATCATGTATCTACCCCCTACCCCTAAACTTCGTCTTATGAAGTAAAGCACGAAGAGATGTCATTTTGGGTTTCGAACATGGAAAATTAAAAAACCTCCCAAAAGCTTCATTTTGGAGTGAATAAGAAGGATCCATACTTACTTCTCATTTTCATGTTTTAAACTTGTTTAAATATTGGTCAAACCTACTAGGATTTGACCAAGATTCAAATGGGCATAAAAATTCAAAAAAAAGAAATAAAAAATTAAACCGGAAATCAGTTCTCTTCGTGCTTGACTTCATTAGACAGAGTTTAGGGTTTGGGGTATATACATGATTTTTATTGTTTAAATATGTCTAGACTCCGTTGATCAACATGAATGCTTAATATAACTTAAGAAGCTTATGTGCTTTGGTTTTTCATTTTTTGAATTCTTTATTGAATTTTTATGGGCCGTGCTAGGCGTCGGGCGGCCGATCCCGCCCCCGGATCGGTTGCCTCTACGGCCGTCCGTTCCGCGCCATCGGACGCCCAGAAATCATTGTTTTGGACAGGTCGCTTTCACAGCAGGGCATGTCAGGTGGTTTTGTCTGCTGGTTTGATCAGGTGCGCTGCTGGTTTGGTCCGTGTAGGTGCGTGAGGCGAGTTTGCATGCCTGGCCTCTTTGCATGGCTGGCGCAGCAGTGCTCACAAGGGTGGGCTCCACTTGGTTGCTACTACTAGCTCCACAGTTAATTACACGTAAAAAATATTCCGAGTATCACAAAAAATTGAGTGTTTTACAACAATATTTAACACTGATTTTAATAAAAAGCAACAGTTTTAGAACTAAATAATTATCTGTGCGAAAATATATCTATACAACAATTTACCAATATATTTACAACAATAATTAACAACAAAACCAACAACAAAATTGGGTGTTTACCACAACAGTAAATTAAGATTTTGACAAAAATAACAATTCCAACACTACAAAATTCCCAAGACAAAAATATCTTCACAACAAATCATCAATATATTTACAACAATAATTAACAGCAAAACTAACAAAAAATAGGTCTTTACAACAATAGTGTACAAAAAATTAACAAACAATAAAAATTTCCACTAAAACAAACCCCATGCCAAAAATATATTTACAACAAATCACAATTATATTTACAACAACAATCACAAAGTAAACTAACATTTTTTTGGGTGTCCACAAAAATAGTCAACTATGTTAAAAATTCCCGGGATGAAAGTTTTCACAACATATCATATAGTAATTTACAACAATATTCCATAACTATCTCACCTGAATCAATTAACTAATCCAACATTAGTAATATTCCCATGCAAAATATAATTGTTAATAAAATCGAAAGTTGTTTTCAACAAATTTCGTGGCAAAAAAAATGGTGTCCATCGCAGCCCTGTATTCTCCGATTCGGCCAGGCGACCACAAATCCAGCTTGCTAGAGGGCCGCGGCACTAGCTCTGGCGACCTCCGTCCCATTCCCACTTGTCGGTCATGTGTTTGCATCGAAAGATACACAAGACACCGGTTTGTTTAAAATAATATATACATAAAATTGAAAAGTCTAATTTTATTTTTGCCACCAAAATTTTAATTAACCCCTGTCATTTTTTGTAGCCGCACATTAAAATATATGGTGGAAAACTAGATAGTGTCATAATCATGGCTTCTCAGTCCACATTTCTTTTGTAGGCCGTAGGCTAGCACGCAGCAAGTAGCAAGTACTATTACATGAGTAGACAAGTTGCAGGAGTAGTGATCCAAGCCGCACGTGAGAAAAGGAAGTTGCAAGCTAAGGACGGAGAGGCATATGAGCGCGCCATCTAGCTGGAGCCTGAAAAAAAAGGAAGCGCTAGCCGTCGGTCGGTGGATTTGGGCTTGAAAATCGGTTGCAGTCCGCGCCGTCCGATCGTGATCCAACGACCAGGACAAGTCGCGACGTACTTTTGCATTTTGGTCCCTAGATTTTGAGAAATCAACCCGCGGTCCTAGCTTCTTCAGTTAATGTGGAAGGAGTGTATCGCTTAGGCCCTATCTCTCCCAATATTTACAACAATATACCACCGTGTTGATTTATCCCTAGGAAAGAGGGCATTACAACAAAAATAATTGCCCCGTATACAAAAAATATATACAATTACAACAAAAATGACGGAACATTTATATAATGTAAAATTACAATAAAGTGGCTAAACAAAATATTTTTTTGCTCCATATTTATTTGCAACAAAAGTCCCCAGCAGTCTTACCAAAAATCGTAGACTATTACAACAAAATCCGTAAGTTTACAAAAAGTGCAAAGTGGTCAAGCAACAATTAATATGTTACAGATTAAATTACAACAAAAATCAACTACTATTTTATCAAAAGTCACAAACAGTTACAACAAATAAAAAAATCACTTGGTTATTAGAAATCAACAAATTCAACAAAAAATGGTGGCTCTTTACAACAATTGCTAACATCAAATCCTATAAAATAACTAGTTGTTTACAACAATAGTTGGTCGGAGGGATTGCGAGCTAGCATAACCAACTAGGCCTACACATGTTAACAAAAATGTAGTGTTGGTTAGCAGCTAACTTGGTGCGCACATGCATGCATAGCTAGCAAAAAACTGCACACTACCTTCGGTGCATGCACATGTGAGTACATGGCTCCTAGCTAGTGTTGCGTGTGTTGTAGAACGTGGGATCCACCACTTCCTGCATGCGCGCAAGCAAATAGTACAAAATGGTTGTGGGGTCCAGCTTATACACGGAGAGCAGCCGCAAGACAGCAGCGCATGCGCGCGAGGGGGGCGCGACCGATCTTTTGACCGCGATCGGTCGGCTGATTATAAGCCTTTCTCATTTTGGAGTGACTATGAAGGATACATGCTTAATTTTTCATATTCATGTTTTAAACTTGTTTAAATCATGGTCAAACCTAGGATTTGACCAAGATTCAAGTGGGCATAATTAAAAAAATGAAAAACCAAGGCACATAGTCTTCTTATGTCATATAGTAGGCATTCAATTAAGTTGATAAACAAGGTCTAAACATATTCAAACCAGAGAAATCATGTATCTACCCCTAACCCTAAACTCTGTCTCATGAAGTCAAGCGCATGAAGATATGTGGTTTTTGGTTTCAAACATGGAAATTTCAAAAACCCTCCCAAAGAGCTTCATTTTGGAGTGACTAAGAAGGATATATGCTTAATTATTCATATTCATGTTTTCAACTTGTTTAAATCAGGGTCAAACCTAGGATTTGACCAAGATTCAAATGGGCATAAAATTAAAAAAAACAATAAAATGATAAACCAATGCATATAGTCTTCTTATGTCATATATATAGTAAGCATTCAATTAAGTTGATAAACAAGGTACGGTCTAGACATATTCAAACAAGAAAAATCATGTATCAAGCTACCCCTAACCCCAAACTCTGTCTTATGAAGTTTAGCATGAAGAGAAGTACGGGTTTTTGGTTTCAAACATGGAAATTTCAAAAACCCTCTCAAGAGCTTCATTTTGGAGTGACTACGAAGGATACATGCTTAATTTGTTTAAATCATGGTCAAACCTAGGATTTGACCAAGATTCAAATGGGCAAAATTTAAAAAAATGAAAAATCAAGGCACATAGTCTTTTTATGTCATATAGTAAGCATTCAATTAAGTTGATAAACAAGGTATAGACATATTCAAACCAGAGAAATCATGTATCTACCCCTAACCCTAAACTCTGTCTCATGAAGTCAAGCGCATGAAGATATGTGGTTTTTGGTTTCAAACATGGAAATTTCAAAAACCCTCCCAAGAGCTTCATTTCGAAGTGATTAATTAAGAAGCATACATGCATGCTTACTTTTTCATATTCATGTTTTAAACTTATTCAAATCTTGGTGAAACCTAGGATTTGACCAAGATTCAAATGGGTATAAAAATTCAAAAAAAAACAAAAAAAGGTCTTCTTATGTTATATAGTAGGCATTCAATTAAGTTATAAATAAGGTCTAGACATATTCAAACCAGAAAAATCATGTATCTACCCCCTAACCCTAAACTTTGTCTTATGAAGTCAAGCATGAAGAGAAGTGGTTTTTGGTTTCAAGCATGGAAATTTCAAAAACCTCCCCAAACTTCATTTTAGAGTGACTAAGAAGGATACAAGCTTCCCTTTTCATTTTCATGTTTTAAACTTGTTTAAATTATCTTGGTCAAATCTAGGATTTGACAAGATTCAAATGGGTAAACATATGATAAGTGATGCAAATATCATTTCTAAGTGCGGGCAAACCAGCCTTTAGCTTAACATATTACAAGGTTTCAGAAAATTGAGTGGGGGCGGCTGCCCCCCTTGGCTATAGTCTGGATCCGCCCATGCTATAGTTTGAGGCCATTTGGATGACGTCGAAAAAATTCTTTGATTAGAAATGGGGTTGTTCGAACCCCGTAGTTGAATTTTTTGAACCTTGATCTGTAGTACTGGGCAAAACCCTAGTTTAACCTATTTAATTATAGATTCGTAGGTCGATTTTTCTACGTAAGTACCTTTTTATTATTACTCTACTATGGAGCACATATGTGTTTGCCCGTCGAGTGAAACTCGGAGGAAGAGGGATCACTCGGAAGGAGAGAAGGAGGAGGGGGAGCATTATGGTGTCTCCCTTTTTCGGGTGATGATGTTGGCTTTTGTGCGGGGTTTGTCGGTGAGCGGAGGTGCGAGCGAGTCGAGCGAGGCCGAGAATGAGAGAGATTTGTTTTTTTGTGAGAGGGACAACCGAAGGATCCAGAAGGACCCAGACTTCCAATATGATGCGTCTTCTCTTGACAAAGAAAATGGCTGGGAGTTTGCATACCTATTGCACGTGACTTGTGCTCAGAAGTGTGGGACCTCACGCATGGGCACCACACGTAAGTGACAGACCTGTTGGTGTAAAAACTCGGTTGATTATTATAGTGCATTAGAGCAAAGTTTCCTATGGATTCAAGGGTAGGAAATCCAAGTTAACTCATTTACATGACATTATTTTTTCCATGAAGCAAAGTTAACACATCTATCAATTGGTACATTTTGGAGTGACTAAGAAGGATCCATGCTTACCTTTTCGTTTTCACGTGTTAAACTTGTTTAAATCTTGGTCCAACCTAGGATTTGACAGAGATTCAAATGGGCGGAAAATTCAAAAAAAACAGAAAAATGAAAAACCAAAGCACATACGTAGTTTTCTTATGTCATATAGTAAGCATTCAAGTTGATAAACAAGGTCTATACATACTCAAACCATACAAATCATGTATCTACCCCTAACCCTAAACTATGTCTTATGAAGTCAAGCATGAAGAGAAGTGGTTTTGGGTTTCAAACATGGAAATTTCAAAAACCTCCCAAAAACTTCATTTAGAGTGACTAAGAAGGATAAATGCTTCCCTTTTCATTTTCATGTTTTAAACTTGTTTAAATCTTGGTCAAACCTAGGATCTGGCCAAGATTCAAATGGGCATCAAAAATAAAAAAATCAGAAAAATGAAAAACCAAAGCACATAGTCTTGTTATGTCATATAGTAAGCATTAAAGTTGATAAACAAGGTCTAGACGTATTCAAACCAGACAAATCATGGATCTACCCCTAACCCTAAACTCTGTCTTATGAAGTCAAGCATGAAGAGAAGTTGTTTTGGGTTTCAAACATGGAAATTTCAAAAACCCTCCCAAAGAGCTTCATTTTGGAGTGACTAAGAAGGATCCATAGGAAACTATGTACTAATACAGTATAATGATCACCCGAGTTATTAGAGCAACAAGTCTGTCACTTACGTGTGGTTCCCATGCGTGAGGTCCCACACTTCAGTGAGCACAAGTCACGTAGTCTTCTTATGTCATATAGTAAGCATTCAATTAAGTTGATAAACAAGGTCTAGACATATCAAACCAGAAAAATCATGTATCTACCCCCTATATATCCCTAAACCCTGACTTATGAAGTCAAGCATGAAGAGAAGAAGTGGTTTTTGGTTTCAAACATGGAAATTTCAAAAACCCTCCCAAGAGCTTCATTTTGGAGTGACTAATTAAGACGCATACATGCTTACTTTTTCATATTCATTTTTTAAACTTGTTCAAATCTTGGTCAACAAACCTAGGATTTGACGAAGATTCAAATGGGTATAAAAAAATTAAAACCAAGCTAGGTCTGCTCATGTCATATAGTAAGCATTCAATTAAATTGATAAACAAGGTCTAGACATATTCAAACTAGCAGGAAAATCATGTATCTACCCCTAACCTAAACTATGTCTTATGAAGTCAAGCATGCATGAAGAGAAGTGGTTTTTGGTTTTCAAGCATGGAAATTTCAAAAACCCTCCCAAGAGCTACATATTGGAGTGAGTAAGAAGGATAGATGCTTAATTTTTCATATTCATGTTTTAAACTTGATTAAATCATGGTCAAACCTAGGATTTGACCAAGATTCAAATGGGCATAAAAATTCAAAAAAGGAAAAAACCAATGCACATAGTCATCTTATGTCATCTAGTAAGCATTCAATTAAGTTGATAAACAATGTCTAGACATATATTCAAACCAGAAAATTTATGTATCAAGCTACCCCTAACCCCAAACTCGGTCTTATGAAGTCTAGCATGAAGAGAAGTACGTGGTTTTTTGGTTTCAAACATGGAAATTTCAAAAACCCTCTCAAGATCGAGCTTCATTTTGGAGTGACGAAGGATACATACTTAATTTTTCATATTCATGTTTTAAACTTGTTAAATCATGGTCAAACCTAGGATTTGACCAAGATTCAAATGGGCAAAATTTAAAAAAAATGAAAAATCAAGGCACATTGTCTTCTTATGTCATATAGTAAGCATTCAATTAAGTTGATAAACAAGGTCTAGACATATTCAAACCAGAGAAATCATGTATCTACCCCTAACCCTAAACTCTGTCTCATGAAGTCAAGCGCATGAAGATATGTGGTTTTTGGTTTCAAACATGGAAATTTCAAAAACCCTCCCAAGATCTACATTTTGGAGTGACTAAGATTGATAGATGCTTAATTTTTCATATTCATGTTTTAAACTTGTTTAAATCATGGTCAAACCTACGATTTGACCAAGATTCAAATGTGCATAAAAATTCAAAATAAATCAAAATACAGGAAAAAACCAAGGCACATAGTCTTCTTATGTCATATAGTAAGCATTCAATTAAGTTGATAAACAAGGTCTATACATATTCAAACCAAAAAACATGTATCTACCCCTAACCCTAAACTCTGTCTTATGAAGTGAAGCATGAAGAGAAGTGGTTTTTGGTTTCAAACATGGAAATTTCAAAAACCCTCTCAAGAGCTACATTTTGCAGTGACTAAGAAGGATAGATGCTTAATTTTTCATATTCATGTTTTAAACTTGTTTAAATCATGGTCAAACCTAGGATTTGACCAAGATTCAGATGGGCATAAAATTCAAAAAAAATGAAAAACCAATGCACATAGTCTTCTTATGTCATATAGTAAGCATTCAATTAAGTTGATAAACAAGGTGTAGACATATTCAAACCAGAAAAATCATGTATCTACCCCTAACCCTAAACTCTGTCTTATGAAGTCAAGCATATGAAGAGAAGTGATTTTTGGTTTCAAACATGGAAATTTCAAAAACCCTCCCAAGAGCTTCATTTTGGTGCGACTAAAATGGTTAGAGGCTTAGTTTTTCATACTCATGTTTTTAACTTGTTTAAATCTTGGTTGAACCATAGGTTTGACCAAGATTCAAATTGGTATAAAAATTCAAAAAAATCAAAAAATGAAAAACCAAAGCACATAGTCTTCCTCTGTCATATAGTAAGCATTCAAGTTGATAAACAAGGTCTAGACATACTCAAACCAGAAAAATCATGTATCTACCCCATAACCCTAAACTCTGTCTTGTGAAGTCAAGCATGAAGAGAAGTGGTTTTTGGTTTCAAACATGGAAATTTCAAAAACCCTCTCAAGAGCTTCATTTAGGAGTGACTAAGAAGGATCCATAGGAAACTATGTACTAATACAGTATAATAATCACCCGAGTTATTAGAGCAACAAGTCTGTCACTTACGTGTGGTTCCCATGCGTGAGGTCCCACACTTCAGTGAGCACAAGTCACATACGCTAGGTAGGCAAACTCCCAGCCATCTTCTTTGTCAAGAGAGAGGCATCAACACTCTCTCTCTCTCTCTCTCTCAATTATCCACCTCCGTTGGCTGCCGGTTTTGGCAGGTCGTTTCTAGCTCAGCTCGTAGGCCATGGTGTGCAGGCTCTGTAGCCATGGCGATTTGGTCGCGCCAAGTGGTTCGTCCCCGGCTGCGACGAGGATCAATCCGGACGGTGGTTGTTAAGGACCCGATCGCATTTCTTGCTTTCAGCCTGGGGTCTACCATGTAAATCTTAGGGATTTAGACGTAATTTCCTCCATATTTTGTGTCCTGCTGTAAACTGCGCTCTGATGCGTATTGGAAATCTGGGTCCTTCAGGATCGTTCGGTTGTCCCTCTAAAAAAACATCTCTCTCATTCTCGGCCTTTCTCGCTCGCTCGCACCCCCCTGCGCACTGACAACCCTGCACAACAGTCAACATCACCAGAAAAAGGATAGACACCATAAATAAGTGGGGCCCCGTGACTGCTCTCCCTTCGTCTCCTCCCGTGTGATCCCTCTTCCTCCGACTCCCGACCTTGCGGAAAAGAAAAATGAAATGAAAGAGTTTCACTGGACGGGCAAACACATGTGCTGCCTAGTAATAATAATAATAACGTAAAAAAATCAACCTACGAATCTATTATTAAATAAGCTAAACTAGGGTTTTGCCCAGTACTACGGATCAATTTCTGAAAATCCAACTACGGGGTTCGATTTTGGCCTGCTAATATAAAATTATATAATCCGAACTAGTATTCCTCTAAAAAATCATTTTGGTATGCATCGTTTGGTACTTTTCATAGCTAGAGTGCTTACTCCCTCCGTTAGCAAATAGTCTTCGTATGTCATATAGTAAGCATTCAAGTTGATAAACAAGGTTTAGACATATTCAACCAGAAAAATCATGTATCTACCCCCTATCCCTAAACTCTGACTTATGAAGTCAAGCATGAAGAGATGTGGTTTTTGGTTTCAAACATGGAAATTTCAAAAACCCTCCCAAGAGCTACATTTTGGAGTGACTAAGAAGGATAGATGCTTAATTTTTCATATTTATATTTTGAACTTGTTTAAATCATGGTCAAACCTAGGATTTGACCAAGATTCAAATGGGCATAAAAATTCAAAATAAATCAAAATAAATGAAAAACCAAGGCACATAGTATTCTTATGTCATATAGTAAGCATTCAATTAAGTTGATAAACAAGGTCTAGACATATTCAAACGAGAAAAATCATGTATCAAGCTACCCATAACCCCAAACTCTGTCTTATGAAGTCAAGCATGAAGAGAAGTACGTGGTTTTTTGGTTTCAAACATGGAAATTTCAAAAACCCTCTCAAGAGCTTCATTTTGGAGTGACTACGAAGGATACATGCTTAATTTTCATATTCATGTTTTAAACTTGTTTAAATCATGGTCAAACATAGGATTTGACCAAGATTCAAATGGGCATAATTTAAAAAATGAAAAACCAAGGCACATAGTCTTCTTATGTCATATAGTAAGCATTCAATTAAGTTGATAAACAAGGTCTAGACATATTCAAACCAGAAAAATCATGTATCTAGCTACCCCTAACCCTAAACTCTGTCTTATGAAGTCAAGCATGCATGAAGAGAAGTGGTTTTTGGTTTCAAACATGGAAATTTCAAAAACCCTACCAAGATCTACATTTTGGAGTGACTAAGAAGGATATATGCTTAATTTTTCATATTCATGTTTTAAACTTGTTTAAATCATGGTCAAACCTAGGATTTGACCAAGATTCAAATGTGCATAAAAATTCAAAATAAATAAAAATACATGAAAAAAGCAAGGCACATAGTCTTCTTATGTCATATAGTAAGCATTCAATTAAGTTGATAAACAAGGTCTAGACATATTCAAACCAGAAAAATCATGTATCTACCCCTAACCCTAAACTCTGTCTCATGAAGTCAAGCATGAAGATATGTGGTTTTTGGTTTCAAACATGGAAATTTCAAAAACCCTCCCAAGAGCTTCATTTTGGAGTGACTACGAAGGATATATGCTTAATTTTTCATATTCATGTTTTCAAATTGTTTAAATCATGGTCAAACCTAGGATTTGACCAAGATTCAAATGTGCATAAAAATTCAAAATAAATAAAAATACAGGAAAAAACCAAGGCACATAGTCTTCTTATGTCATATAGTAAGCATTCAATTAAGTTGATAAACAAGGTCTAGACATATTCAAATGAGAAAAATCATGTATCAAGCTACCCATAACCCCAAACTCTGTCTTATGAAGTCTATCATGAAGAGAAGTACGTGGTTTTTTGGTTTCAAACATGGAAATTTCAAAAACCCTCTCAAGATCGAGCTTCATTTTGGAGTGACTACGAAGGATACATGCTTAATTTTCATATTCATGTTTTAAACTTGTTTAAATCATGGTCAAACGTAGGATTTGACCAAGATTCAAATGGGCATAATTTAAAAAAAATGAAAAATCAAGGCACATAGTCTTCTTATGTCATATAGTAAGCATTCAATTAAGTTGATAAACAAGCTCTAGACATATTCAAACCAGAAAGATCATGTATCTACCCCCTATATATCCCTAAACCATGACTTATGAAGTCAAGCATGAAGAGAAGTGGTTTTTGGTTTCAATCATGGAAATTTCAAAAACCCTCCCAAGAGCTTCATTTTGGAGTGACTAATTAAGAAGCATACATGCTTACCTTTTCATATTATTCATGTTTTAAACTTGTTCAAATCTTGGTCAACAAACCTAGGATTTGATGAAGATTCAAATAGGTATAAAAAATTAAAACCAAGGTCTGCTCATGTCATATAGTGAGCATTTAATTAAATTGATAAACAAGGTCTAGACATATTCAAACTAGCAGGAAAATCATGTATCTACCCCCTAACCCTAAACTTTGTCTTATGAAGTCAAGCATGCATGAAGAGAAGTGGTTTTTGGTTTTCAAGCATGGAAATTTCAAAAACCCTCCCAAGAGCTACATATTGGAGTGACTAAGAAGGATAGATGCTTAATTGTTCATATTCATGTTTTAAACTTGATTAAATCATGGTCAAACCTAGGATTTGACCAAGATTCAAATGGGCATAAAAAATAAAAATAAAACAATAAAATGAAAAACCAATGCACATAGTCATCTTATGTCATCTAGTAAGCATTCAATTAAGTTGATAAACAAAGTCTAGACATATTCAAACCAGAAAAATCATGTATCAACAAGCTACCCCTAACCCCAAACTCTGTCTTATGAAGACAAGCATGAAGTGAAGTACGTGGTTTTTTGGTTTCAAACATGAAAATTTGAAAAAACCTCTCAAGAGCTTCATTTTGGAGTGACTACGAAGGATACATGCTTAATTTTTCATATTCATGTTTTAAACTTGTTTAAATCATGGTCAAACCTAGGATTTGACCAAGATTCAAGTGGGCATAATTAAAAAAATGAAAAACCAAGGCACATAGTCTTCTTATGTCATATAGTAAGCATTCAATTAAGTTGATAAACAAGGTCTAAACATATTCAAACCAGAGAAATCATGTATCTACCCCTAACCCTAAACTCTGTCTCATGAAGTCAAGCGCATGAAGATATGTGGTTTTTGGTTTCAAACATGGAAATTTCAAAAACCCTCCCAAGAGCTTCATTTTGGAGTGACTAAGAAGGATATATGCTTAATTATTCATATTCATGTTTTCAACTTGTTTAAATCAGGGTCAAACCTAGGATTTGACCAAGATTCAAATGGGCATAAAATAAAATAAAAACAATAAAATGAAAAACCAATGCATATAGTCTTCTTATGTCATATATATAGTAAGCATTCAATTAAGTTGATAAACAAGGTACGGTCTAGACATATTCAAACGAGAAAAATCATGTATCAAGCTACCCCTAACCCCAAACTCTGTCTTATGAAGTTTAGCATGAAGAGAAGTACGCGGTTTTTTGGTTTCAAACATGGAAATTTCAAAAACCCTCTCAAGAGCTTCATTTTGGAGTGACTACGAAGGATACATGCTTAATTTGTTTAAATCATGGTCAAACCTAGGATTTGACCAAGATTCAAATGGGCAAAATTTAAAAAAATAAAAAATCAAGGCACATAGTCTTTTTATGTCATATAGTAAGCATTCAATTAAGTTGATAAACAAGGTCTAGACATATTCAAACCAGAGAAATCATGTATCCACGTGTCAGTTTGCATGACGTCAGCAGTCAACGGGCTCCCGGAAACACTTGGGCAACGGTCCGATTTTCCGTGGCGGAAGGGCGCCCAAGCGCGACGGACCGAAAAATCGTCGTAGGACTTTGCCTGACGCAGTTTCCACAACAGAACCCATATCGTCGGGTTAGGCCCATAGGCGACGAAAAATACCCCTTAGCGGACGATTTTGAGACGTTGTCTATCAGAACTTTTCTTGTAGACTTGTAGTGCCATCCACTATGAAAACCAACATCACTACTAGTTTTCTAAGATCATTTGGCACGGTTTTGGTGTTGGGCTAGAGTTGATCCGAGTTGTGCAAGGTGCTAGAACGCTAATGCCATCGAATGGCATTCGGTTCACCGGCGACATGACAAACTGTAGAACTAAGTCCGGAAATCATGTCTAGGAGGTAGGCTGCTAGATGAGAAGTGTTTGTGTGCAAGGATTTGTGACGGGGCTCACCGAGTGTGGTGCAGTTGTCCGGCGAACTTGATGAACCGAGTTGCAGAGGTGGTTGTGGACGTCTTTGTTGATCAGCACCTCGGCCTTCTGGTTCCTTGGATCAATTCCCCTTCCGTTTGTGATCCTCCTGGCGCAGCAGCTTCGCTCTTGGTGGCCGGAGTCGTCGAGAACAAAAACGGCGTTCGGGGGCGCTCTCAAAAGATTGGCTCGTTGTGTGTGCATATGGCTCAAGTGGTGGCGTGGGATGAAAGAGGAGAGAATGGGCGTCGACCTGAGGCTGCGGTTTGTGGTTGTATAATAAGAAAATGGTGCTCTAATACGTGAGTAAAGAGAGGTTGAAAGCTGAGATAAAGGAGGCAGTTCATTGTGGCGTTTTTGGCTGGCGTTTCCGCTGGCATTCATGTACGTGCGTTGGGGAAGACGAAGTTGAACAGCGCTTCGGCATGCTGGGATGCGGGGCTGGCTCGGCTGAGGCTGACCGTTTTGTGGTGTGCACTTGTTGCCGGGCATGCCTCCCAGTTGAATAGGAGTGAGCGCTGTGTCTACTGTACCGCCTGTACAGACTCCTCGTGTGCGCGCGAGTCGTGCTTGTGTTGGTGCTGCTGGGTTGTTGGGCGAGTTGGGTCGTAGAGGTCTGTCTCGGGTGTTGGAGCGACGGGGTGCTTCAGCTAGGAATACAAAGGAATGAGCTTGGGCTGCTAGGCTTCGGCGATGTATCGGTAGAACAAAAGAATAAACGTGAGCAGTATTTTGTACTAGCTAGCTATAGCAAAGGATAAGAGGAGGGAGAAAGCATGGCTCGATGCATGCAGATAGGTAGCTACAGGAAAAAAATAAGAAGAGGATCGATTGGGTGCAACTCGTGTAGGTGAGGAAGGAAATGAAAAGAAACGAACAAGAAAACAAGCTAGCTAGCTAGCTAGTTTTTAATACACGTGCATGCATACTGAATGTGTATCATACATGACCAAGTTTAAAGTGGATTTTTAGAGAAAAGCAAATGAGAAGCAATTTGGTAAATCCAAATGAGACCAATTAAAAACACAACAAGCACTTTGAGAAATTAATCTCCTTCTTTTATAAGTCAAATTAATTTCAAAACATTTGGGGTTAATTTTAACAACTCTAAATAAAATATTATTTATTTTATCACAACGCAACATCCTTTGTTTGAAAAAAAATTCAGTCCGTAAAAATCAGGATGTTACAGGCAATTAAAATTAGTTCTCTGCAAGGTGATGCCACACAACTAGTGAATGGACAAAGGCTCAAGCACTATATTTCTGGAGATTCTTATAATGAAGATGTTGATGTTATCCAAGTGGTGACTCCGGAAGCTTTCATCAAAGGTCAAATTGACAGTTCTGCAGAGCTCGACTTTGAATAGGTAACAATTCTGGTAATAAAAAGTCCGCGTTTAACTTTCTGAACAATGTTTTTGCTATTTTCAGAAAATATGAAAAATTACGAGATCGAAACGGAGAGGAGGAGACGCACGAGGGCGTGCCCCATAGGCCGGCGCGGCCCCGGCCTGGCCGCGCCTGAGGATGGCCCCTCGGTGTCCCTCTCCGACTCTGGTTCGACCTACTTTCCTTTTTTGAAATTTCTGCTATATAATCCCCGGACCCTGGAGGTCCGTATATCGTTTTCTCGTCGTGTTTTGTTTTGAGCTGTTTTCTGCCAGGATCTGTTTTTGATCTAGAAGCACCATGGTCTCCAACAACAAGGACAAGGAGCCTTTGGAGGAAGATATTCAAGACCCCGATTTGAAGGAAGAAGTCGAGAGCGAGGATGAAGGAGAAGTGGAGGAAGTTCCGCGAGTATACCCGCGCGCCACCGTCGCAAGCATCGGCGTGGTAGCAAATCCGTTCAACACCAAGAAAAGCGCACGGATTAGCACCGGAGGAGGAGTCCCACGTCGCTTCCTAGCTCCAAGGACATCTCCTCCAGGCATTGACAACCCCTTCCGCACTCTAATTTATAGTCGTCAAATTGAAAGGATTCCCAAGGCAGTATTGCCTAGTGGTTGGGATATGGATCGTTCTAACACTGCAGGAAGGATGAAACCTGAAGCAGAGGAGTGGGGAAACAACTCTAAGAGTTGGGACTCACCGTCGGACATACTTCTTAACCGCGTCGAGCAAAACTCGGAGCTGATCCCCAACCTCACTTACGAGATTGATGAGCTAAAGGAGCTGGTTAAGAAGCTTATCAAGGATTCACCATCACCACCTAAGGAGTAATTCATCATTGGTATTGGCATCCCCTTGGTTTGTTCCAAGCTTGGGGGAGTGCCGCGGTATCACATCATCACTATCTTTTACCTTTTTACTATCAAGTAGTGTCATATCATGAGTAGGGAAGTTATCATATAAGATAGTTTGCAGTTGATACGTCTCAAACGTATCTATAATTTCTTATGTTCCATGCTTGTTTTATGACAATACCTACATGTTTTGTTCACACTTTATATCGTTTTTATGCGTTTTCCGGAACTAACCTATTAACGAGATGCCGAAGTGCCAGTTCTGTTTTCTGTTTTTGTTTCAAAAATCCTAGTAAGGAAATATTCTCGAAATTGGACGAAATCAATGCCCAGCATCCTATTTTTCCACGAAGCTTCCAGAACACTCGAGAGCCAGCAGAGGGGGGCCACAGGGCCACCACACGCCAGGGTGGCGCGCCAGGGCCTGGGCGCCCTATTGTGTCACTCGTCAGCCTTCCGACTCCGCCTTTCGCCTATATAAGGTCCGACCTAAATCTTCGATACGGAAAAGCCACGATACGAGAAAAGTTCCCGAGCCGCCGCCATCGAAAAAGATTCGGGGACAGAAGTCTCTGTTCGCACGCCGCCGGGACGGGAAGTGCCCCGGAAGGCATCTCCATCGACACCACCGCCATCTTCATCGCCATCGCTGTCTCCATGATGAGGAGGGAGTAGTTCTCCCGAGGCTGAGGGCTCTACCGGTAGCTATGTGGTTAATCTCTCTCTGCAATACAATGATCTCATGAATTGCTTTGCATGATTGAGATCCATATGATGAGCTTTGTATCACTATTAGTCTATGTGCTACTCTTGTGATGTTATTAAAGTAGTCTATTCCTCCTTCACGGTGTAATGGTGACAGTGTGTGCATCTTGTAGTTCTTGGCGTAGGTTATGATCATAATCTCTTGTAGGTTATGGAGTTAATTATTACTATGATAGTATTGATGTGATCTATTCCCCCTTCATAGTGTAAAGGTGACAGTGTGTATGTTATGTTAGTACTCGGTTTAAATTGCAAAGATCTATTATGCTTTAAAGGTTACTTAAACATGAATATCGAATGTTGTGGAGCTTGTTAACTCGGCATTGAGGTGCTCTTGTAGCCCTACACAACGAATGGTGTTCATTATCAAACAAGAGTCTATGTAGCACAAAGGAAGAGAACTTATTTATTATGTGATCAATGTTGAGAGTGTCCACTAGTGAAAGTAGGATCCCTAGGCCTTATTTCCAATACTGCAAACACCGCTTGTTTACTTCTGCATGTTTACCATCAACTGCACGCCACAAGCACTTTTCGGCGCCGTTACTACTGCTCATATTCATTCATACCACTTGTATTTCACTATCTCTTCGCCGAACTAGTGCACCTATACATCTGACAAATGTATTAGGTGTGTTGGGGACACAAGAGACTTCTTGTATTGTGATCGCAGGGTTGCTCGAGAGGGATATCTTTGACCTCTTCCTCTGAGTTCGATAAACCTTGGGTGATCCACTTAAGGGAAACTTGCTGCTGTTCTACAAACCTCTGCTCTTGGAGGCCCAACACTGTCTACAAGAATAGAAGCACACGTAGACATCAAGCACTTTTCTGGCGCCGTTGCGGGAGGAAAGGTAAAGGCACTCACACTCCGGTCCCAGGTAACTAAGTTATTTTCTGTTGCCGTTGTGTGTGTGCTCGAAGATATTTCCTTTAGATCCTGCAATTGCATCTTTTTGTTTCTTGTTTTACACTAGTAAGGCATAATGGAAAACATCTGTGAGCTTTTTAAACTATTTCCTGAGTCAAGACATGAATGGTTTAATGCGAAAATTAAAAAACCTATGGAACCTTATTTGCATGCTAGTAGCAATGATATTAGTATGAACGTTTTGAAGACCATTGTTGCTAATGATATAGAAAATTCTAAGCTTGGGGAGGTCGGTTTTGATGAAAATGATCTCTTTAGCCCTCCGGGTATTGAGGAGAAAGTTTATGTTGATTATGATATGCCTCCTATTTATGATGATTATAATGATAGTGGTATTTTGGTGCCGCCTACTATGGAGGATAAGTTTAATTATGATTACAATATGCATCCTATATTTGATGATGAGAATAATAATGATAGCTACTTTGTTGAATTTGCTCCCACTACAACTAATAAAATTGACTATGCTTATGTTGGGAGTAGTAATTATTTTATGCATGAGAAAGAGAATGCTTCATGTGATAGTTATATTGTTGAATTTGTTCATGATGCTACTGAAAATATTTATGAGAGAGGAAAATATGGTTGTAGAAGTTTTCATGTTACTAAAACACCTCTCTATATGCTGAAATTTTTGAAGTTACACTTGTTTTATCTTTCTATGCTTGTTGCATTATGCTTCATGAATTTGTTTATTTACAAGATTCCTATGCATAGAAAGCATGTTAGACTTAAATGTGTTTTGAATTTACTTCTTGATGCTCTCTTTTGCTTCAACTACTATTTCTTGGGCGAGCATCATTGAAATTACTGAGCCCATCTTAATGGCTATAAAGAAAGAACTTCTTGGGAGATAACCCATGTGTTTATTTTGCTACTGTTTTGTTGTGTCTTGGAAGTTGTTACTACTGTAGCAACCTCTCCTTATCTTATTTTATTGCATTGTTGTGCCAAGTAAAGTCTTTGATAGCAAGGTTGATACTAGATTTGGATTCTTGGCAGAAACAGATTTGTCTGTCACGAATTTGGGCAGGGTTCTCAGGGTAACTCGAAAAATCTACAAATTTACGTGCGTGATCCTCAGATATGTCGTAACTTTCATTCAATTTGAGCATTTTCATCTGAGCAAGTTAAGTGCCTCTGTAAAATTGTCTTTACGGACTGTTCTGTTTTGACAGATTCTGCCTTTTATTTCGCATTGCCTCTTTTGCTATGTTGTATGGATTTCTTTGTTCCATTAACTTTCAGAAGCTTTGGGCAATGTCCAGAAGTGTTAAGAATGATTGTGTCACCTCTGAACATGTGAAATTTTGATTATGCACTAACCCTCTAATGAGTTTGTTTCGAGTTTGGTGTGGAGGAAGTTTTCAAGGGTCAAGAGAGGAGGATGATATACTATGATCAAGAAGAGTGAAGAGTCTAAGATTGGGGATGCCCCGTGGTTCATCCCTGCATATTTCAAGAAGACCCAAGCATCTAAGCTTGGGGATGCCCAAGGCATCCCCTTCTTCATCAACAATTTATCAGGTTTCTTCTCTTGAAACTATATTTTTATTCGGTCACATCTTATGTACTTTACTTGGAGCGTCTGTGTGCTTTTATTTTCGTTTTGTTATTTTCATTCTCTGAATAAATTCATGCTTGTGTGGGAGAGAGACACGCTCCGCTGGTTCGTATGAACACATGTGTTCTTAGCTTTTAATGTTCATGGCGAAGGTTGAAACTGCTTCATTAATTGTTATATGGTTGGAAATAGAAAATGCTGCATGTGGTAGATGCTATAATGTCTTGAATAACTTGATACTTGGCAATTGTTGTGCTCATTTAGATCATGTTTAAGCTCTTGCATCATGTACTTTGCACCTATTAATGAAAAACTACATAGAGCTTGTTAAAATTTGGTTTGCATGATTGGTCTCTCTAAGTCTAGATATTTTGGTTAAGGTGTTTGAACAACAAGGAGACGATGTAAAGTCTTATAATGCTTACAATATGTTCATATGTGAGTCTTGCTGCACCATTTTATACTTGAGTTTGCTTCAAACAACCTTGCTAGCCTAGCCTTGTATTGAGAGGAATTCTTCTCGTGCATCCAAATCCTTGAGCCAAAAACTATGCCATTTGTGTCCACCATATCTACCTACTATGTGGTATTTCCTGCCATTCCAAGCAAATACTTCATGTGCTACCTTTAAACAATTCAAAAGCTATTATCTCTTATTTGTGTCAATGTTTTATAGCTCATGAGGAAGTATGTGGTGTTTATCTTTCGATCTTGTCATTTACTTTTGACAGACTTTCACAATGGACTAGTGGCTTCATCCGCTTATCCAATAACTTTGCAAAAAGAGCTGGCAATAGGGTTCCCAGCCCCAATTAATTAACTTTCATTAATAATTCTCTTCACATGTTTTGCTCTGATTCATCAGTAAGCAACTTAATTTTGCAAAAAGAAAAAGAAAAGAAAAAAATAGACACTCCTCCATGGTATGAGATTGTTGGAAGGCACCCGAGGATTCGGTTAGCCATGGCTTGAGAAAGAAAAGGTGGGGAGGAGTGTCATCCATAACTAAACTAAAATACATGTGTAAACAAAGAGAAGAGGGATGATCTACCTTGCTGGTAGAGATAACGTCCTTCATGGGAGCCGCTCTTGAAAGTCTGGTTGACGAGGTAGTTAGAGTACCCGCTGCCATTCGTTGACAACAACAAACACCTCTCAAAACTTTACTTTTATGCTCTCTATATGATTTCAAAACTTGAAAAGCTCTAGCACATGATTTAATCCCTGCTTCCCTCTGCGAAGGGCCTATCTTTTACTTTATTGTTGAGTCAGTTTACCTATTCTATCTATCTTAGAAGCAAACACTTGTATCAACTGTGTGCATTAATTCTTACATGTTTACCTATTGTACTTGTTATATTGCTTTATGTTGACAACTATCCATGAGATATACATGTTACAAGTTGAAAGCAATTGCTGAAACTTAATCATCCTTTGTGTTGCTTCAATGCTTTCTACTTTGAATCTATTGCTTTATGAGTAACTCTTATGCAAGTCTTATTGATGCTTGTCTTGAAAGTACTATTCATGAAAAGTCTTTGCTATATGATTCAGTTGTTTACTCATTGTCTTCATCATTGCTTCGAATCGCTGTATTCATCTCATATGCTTTACAATAATGTTGATCAAGATTATGTTGGTAGCATGTCACTTAAGAAATTATCATTGTTATCGTTTACCTACTTGAGGGCGAGTAGGAACTAAGCTTGGGGATGCTTGATACGTCTCAAACGTATCTATAATTTCTTATGTTCCATGCTTGTTTTATGACAATACCTACACGTTTTGTTCACACTTTATATCGTTTTTATGCGTTTTCCGGAACTAACCTATTGACGAGATGCCGAAGTGCCAGTTCCTGTTTTCGTGTTTTTGGTTTCAGAAATCCTAGTAAGGAAATATTCTCGGAATCGGACGAAATCAATGCCCAGCATCCTATTTTTCCACGAAGCTTCGAACACTCGAGAGCCCGAGAGGGGGCCACGGGGCCACCACACGCTAGGGTGGCGCGGCCGGGGCCGGCGCCCCTATTATGTCATGCCTCGTCAGCCCTTCCGACTCCGCCTCTTCGCCTATATAAAGGTCCAACCTAAATCTTCGATACGAAAAGCCACGATACGAGAAAAGTTCCAGCCGCCGCCATCGCGAAGCCAAGATTCGGGGGACAGAAGTCTCTGTTCCCACGCCGCCGGGACGGGGAAGTGCCCCCGGAAGGCATCTCCATCGACACCACCGCCATCTTCATCGCCATCGCTGTCTCCATGATGAGGAGGGAGTAGTTCTCCCCCGGGGATGAGGGCTCTACCGGTAGCTATGTGGTTAATCTCTCTCTCTGTACCCCAATACAATGATCTCATGAATTGCTTTGCATGATTGAGATCCATATGATGAGCTTTGTATCACTATTAGTCTATGTGCTACTCTTGTGATGTTATTAAAGTAGTCTATTCCTCCTTGGTGTAATGGTGACAGTGTGTGCATCGTGTAGTTCTTGGCGTAGGTTATGATCATAATCTCTTGTAGGTTATGGAGTTAATTATTACTATGATAGTATTGATGTGATCTATTCCCCCTTCATAGTGTAAAGGTGACAGTGTGTATGCTATGTTAGTACTCGGTTTAAATTGCAAAGATCTATTATGCTCTAAAGGTTACTTAAACATGAATATCGAATGTTGTGGAGCTTGTTAACTCCGGCATTGAGGTGCTCTTGTAGCCCTACACAACGAATGGTGTTCATTATCAAACAAGAGTGTATGCAGCACAAAGGAAGAGAACTTATTTATTATGTGATCAATGTTGAGAGTGTCCACTAGTGAAAGTAGGATCCCTAGGCCTTATTTCCAATACTGCAAACACCGCTTGTTCTGTTCTGCATGTTTACCATCAACTGCACACCAGCAAGCACTTTTCTGGCCGTTACTACTGCTCATATTCATTCATACCACTTGTATTTCACTATCTCTTCGCGACTAGTGCACCTATACATCGACAAGTGTATTAGGTGTGTTGGGGACACAAGAGACTTCTTGTATCGTGATCGCAGGGTTGCTCGAGAGGGATATCTTTGACCTCTTCCTCCCTGAGTTCGATAAACCTTGGGTGATCCACTTAAGGGAAACTTGCTGCTGTTCTACAAACCTCTGCTCTTGGAGGCCCAACACTGTCTACAAGAATAGAAGCACACGTATACATCAGCAGTGTGGAAGTATCTCTCTTTAGTTAGTTATCTATGTATCCCTTGGTGTGAGTTATCGTTATGGAATATTAATGAGAAGTTTTATCATTTACATATTGCACATCTTATTTTAGTTTGCAATCTCTATTATGTGATTGATCTTGTTGTTAGTATTGGTATCACTTTGGGAGCATTGAGTAAATCTATTCGGTTTTGGCAAACTTAGCATTGGTCAATAGTAACAACACTTTGAGTTTAAGTAGGAAAGAGAAAATACATGTAGATATGTTGTTTGATTATCTTTCTTTCTTGTTAGCTATGAGCTTAGTATTCTGAAGTTAAAATTGTTTGTGCTTACAAGGAAGATGCATGATTGGTTCTATCACATGTATATTTGTTTGTTTCCTTCAACTCTTATGCTTGCTAATCAACCTTGCTAGCCAAAGACTTGTACTGAGAGGGAATGCTTCTCGTGCATCCAAACCTTTAAACCAAACCTATGCCATCAGTGTCCACCATAACTACCTACTATGTGGTATTTTGCGCCACTCCAAGTAAATATTTCATGTGTTACCTTTAAACAATTCAAAAGTTATCATCCCTTATTTGTGTCAATGTTTTATAGCTCATGAGGAAGTATGTGGTGTTTCATCTTTCAATCTTGTTGGGCAGCTTTCACTAATGGACTAGTGGCTTCATCCACTTATCCTATAATTTTGCAAAAAGAGCTGGCAACGGGGTTCCCAGCCCCAATTAATTAACTCTCATTGATAATCCTCTTCACATGTTTTGCTCTGATTCATCAAGCAACTTAATTTTGCAATAGACACTCCTCCATGGTATGTGAAATGTTGGAAGGCACCCGAGGATTCGGTTAGCCATGGCTTGAGAAAGCAAAGGTTGGGAGGAGTGTCATCCTTAAATAAACTAAAGTACATGTGTAAACAAAAGAGAAGAGGGATGATCTACCTTGCTGGTAGAGATAACGTCCTTCATGGGAGCCGCTCTTGGAAGTCTGTTTGGCAAGGGGTTAGAGTGCCCACTACCATTCGTTGACAACAACAAACACCTCTCAAAACTTTACTTTTATGCTCTCTATACGATTTCAAAACTTGAAAAGCTCTAGCACATGATTTAATCCTGCTTCCCTCTGCGAAGGGCCTATCTTTTACTTTCATGTTGAGTCAGTAAATCTATTTCCCTCCGTCTTAAGCAAGCAATTGAGTTGTTGTGATCCAACCATCTATATTGTGATTTATTTAATCATGCCTTTTATTCTTCCTTGTTCAGTACAAGTTTTATCTGAATGAATATAGCTTTGAAGGTTATCAATGGTTATGAGGAGATTATTATGATTGAGTATGCAATTTTTGCTATAAGCTTTAATATAAGAGTGCTGCTCGATAAATAAGTACAATCTGTTAACAGTTCTTTGACCAAGAACGAAGTTTGCCATCACCAATTATGATTTCCTATGCACCTTTATTTGTGACTTCCTTTTACTTGTTTCAAGTTGAATCATATTGGGAAGTTGTTCACTAGAATGTCTTGTGTGAATTAATATGATTCTTCTTGTCCATATTTTATTTATCGACTCTTCACTCCATAAACATGTGGTCTTGTTTATCGAGTTCAGTTTCGCTTGGGGACAAGCGAAGTCTAAGCAGGGGAGTTGATACGTCCATTTTGCATCACTATTTTATATCATAATTCTTGTTATTCATTGATATATTTCATATTTAGCGATGATACTTATGTTATTTCATCTATTTTGCACGTTTCATGATTATTGGAGAATCATTCACCGGAGTCAGGATCTGCTGGAAAAACCGTCAGATGCAATATTTCGGAGATCAACAATTGACGGAAATTACACCGAAGATCTTATTTTTCCAGAAGAATGAGCCAGCCAAAAGGAGGAGCCGAGGAGGGCCGCCATGGCCCCCCCATAGGCCGGCGCGGGCCCTGCCCTGGCCGCGCCGCCTTGTGGGAAGGGGGCCCTTAGCCCCCTTTGGCCGCCTCTCCTTCACGTACTTCTTCGCCCCGAAAACCTAAGCTCCAGAGGATAATCGCAAAGAGACACAGCCGCCTCTGCGGGGCGGAAAACACCAGAGAGAAAAGAGCTCTTGGCGGGCAGCAATTATTTGGAAATTCCCTCGGAGGGGAAATCGACGCCATCGTCATCGATGGACTTCATTGGGATCATCATCACCATCATCTCCACCATCGACACCGTCATCTCCACTGCACCTCGTCACCGCTGTAACATCTAGGGTTAAATCTTGATTGTTTGATAGGGGAAACTCTCCCGGTGTTGATTACTCCTTGTTATTGATGCTATTGAGTGAAACCATTGAACCAAGGTTTATGTTCAGATTGTTATTCATCATCATATCACCTCTGATCATGTTCCATATGATGTCTCGTGAGTGGTTCGTTTAGTTCTTGAGGACATGGGTGAAGTCTAAATGTTAGTAGTGAACTATGTTGAGTAATATTCAATGGTTTGATATTTAAGTTGTGGTGTTATTCTTCTAGTGGTGTCATGTGAACGTCGACTACATAATACTTCACCTTTATGGGCCTAGGGGAATGCATATTGTATTCGTTTGCTAATTGTGGGGTTGCCGGAGTGACAGCCTGAACCCCGTTGGTATATCGATGCGGGAGGGATAGCAGGATCTCGAGTTTAAGGCGTGGTTAGATTTATCTTAATTACTTTCTTGTTTTGCGGATGCTTGCAAGGGGTATAATCACAAGTATGTATTAGTCCTAGGAAGGGCGGTGCATTAGCATAGGTTCACCCACACAACACTTATCAAAACAATGAAGATTAATCAGCTATATGAAGCGAAAGCACTAGACTAAATTCCCGTGTGTCCTCAAGACGTTTGGTCATTATAAGTAAACAAACCGGCTTGTCCTTTGTGCTAAAAAGGATTGGGCCACTCGCTGTAACTATTACTCTCGCATTTTATTTACTTGTACTTTATTTATCCTGCTATATCAAAACCCCGAATACTTGTCGTGAGTATTACGTTGAATCCTTCATCGAAACTGCTTGTCAACACCTTCTGCTCCTCGTTGGGTTCGACACTCTTATTTATCGAAAGTACTACGATACACCCCCTATACTTGTGGGTCATCACTGTACAAAACCCGCAAGGAGTTGGACAACGTCCGCGCCTGTCGCTGAGCACACCACCCATGAAGATGAAGAACCCACCATTTCGGATGCAGAGTAGTATCAATAAAGCACTTAAGTAGGTGTGAGTTTGTATCTGTCCCCTTGTACCGTAGAACGAATGAATGGTTCTTAAAACCAACGGTGTGTTAGCTTTGTAATGTGTGATGTTTGGTATGAATGAAAAAGTGTTATTGGTTTTTACCCCCTGAACACTACTCAAGTTTTCAAGTTTTGAACTTTTCAACTTAAACCAAACAAACCATATAAATTTCCCTCTTATCTCATGATCTACCTCAATATTCAGATGGCCCCTCCAATCCGCAGCACCAACCAAGATGCAATGATGCAGATGCTCCAAATGATGATGGCAGATAGAGAAGCCGAGAGAGCTAAACGCCAAGCCAATATTGCCGCACTGCAGCAGATAGCTCACAACAACCAAGGCCATGGAAACCATGATCATCCTGGATCTAAACTCAAGAATTTCCAGAACACAAACCCTCCAATGTTTAGCAAAACTGAAGAGCCCTTAGATGCCGATGATTGGCTCCAAACCATGGAGAACAACTTGGAAGTTGCGGGAGTAGAAGCCGCAGAAAAAGTATTGTTCGCCACCCATTACCTATCAGGACCTGCCAGAGCCTGGTGGACAAGTGCCCGTGCAATGAATGCGGGACAGATGATGACTTGGGAAGACTTCAAACTCAAGTTCAGCAAGTATCATGTGCCCCAGGGTTTGATTAAGAAGATGCGAGATGAGTTCCGGGAACTCAAACAAGGAAGGATGTTCGTGGTGGAATACCGTGACAGATTCCTCACTCTGTCTAGGTACGCCCCGGATGAGACCGACACAAACGAGAAGAGGAAAGAAAGATTTGAATGGATGCATGATGAGATGCAAACGGTGTTAGTGAACATTCCGTTTGCTGGAAGCCCTGTGGACTCAGCCATACAGATGGAAGGAAAGCCAACGAGAACCGCAAGCGCCGTATGATGCACCAGAATGGACCCAGCCATACACAGAAGTACCGCAACAATTCATCTGGAGGATTTGCCCCAAGACACAACACCCCCCTGCTCAGACGTTCCGTCCCAACTTCACCAACAACAATGGAGGACACCCGAAGCCCGGAGGCAACAACAACAACAACAACCACAACAGCAACAACAACCACCACAACAACAACAACCACAACCAGAATGGTAACAACAACAACCCCAATACTGCCCCAAGGACTGGAAGCAACGATGTCCCCGTCACCCCAAAGGACAAGTCAACTGTGACTTGTTATGAATGTGGAACTGTGGGTCACTACTCCAATGAGTGCCCCAAGAAACTGGCGAAGACAGCCCCCACCACCACGCACCAGACGCCGCTTCGCAGCTAGAAGGAACCCGAATAACCGCAACGGCCGTCTCTACCACATGAATGCAACAGAAGCTCAGGAAGCACCCAATGCCATGCCAAGTATATTTTCCTGTTAATCCAATTGCCCAATCTCTCTTAGGTTCCTAACTTTTCTTAAATCTCGGGATGAGATTTTGTTTAAGGGGGAAGGGTTTGTAACATCCCAAAATTTTAAAACAAAGAAGAAATACCAATTTCCTTTTTCCAAATTTTGGAACCAACAAAAACTTTAATTAAACTAAGTTATGTGCATAGTGCTCATGCATGTATGTGATGATTTTTGCCATGATAGTTTGTTTGATATATTGAACATGTGTCTAAACCCTAAACCCTACCCTTTTCAACCCCAAAGAGGAACAACTAAAAAGAAAAACAAAAGAAAAGGAAAAGCATATGTGGGCATATGGCCATTTCTACAAATAATGGCCTATGCCCTTTTTACCTTACCTAAATGGTTTGAACCATTACTAAACCCAATCTAACCCTAAATGGACCCTAAACCATGCCTAAGTGAATCAAGTGAAATAACATAAAAGAAAAAGAAAATAAGAATATCACCTCATATGAGGCTATGGCTTTTTTTGCAAATCTTCAACCAAGGCCATATTAACTTGTGCCAATGGTTTGAAAACCTAACTAAACTCAAAAGAATACCTTTTGGATCAAATAAATCCAAATCAAATCAAAAGAAAATGCAAAACCTTGCAACATGTGATAATGGTCAAAACTGGTTTTTATATCAGGGTACCCACTTTGAGCCCCTGTATTAAGAGATTCTTAAACCAAACTCTCCCAACTCTTTGCACCTCATCCAAGACCTCATCAAGATGAGAAACTTTGGTAAAGACCACCCCTGAAAATTCTTTATAAATTTCTTAATATGATCAAGCAAAGTAGCAACATCAAATCAGATTCTAGATTATGTCATATTTGGATTTTCACAAACCTCCTTCATTTTGCACACCACCACCACCATTGTGTGCCAAATAATATTTGAATCAACTCCATCATAAATCTTTGCAAAATTCAAAAATTTCTCTCTTGCGGCCATTGTGTCGAACACATGGCAGGCACAATTCTGCCAACTCACTACATGCTTTTATCCAGCAGTTCTTGACCTAAACCATCAAGCCTATGTCACCAGCAACTCCCTCTTGCACCCAGTAGACCTTGCCAAGCACCAGAGACATTGTTTGGGCATGAGATCATCATGTACCTCGGCCATGCCGTGGTGATCATGCCCCTCCCCATGCCACTCTCCCCTCCTCTCCCATCCAGCATGCATCATCCTGTCATGGAGACTCTCCTTGCTCCCCTGAACACGTTGGACCCAGCCCTGAGCCAAGCAGAGGCGTGTACTGACCAGCACACGACGTGCCCGCGACGCCCAGAACACGCCCGAGCGCGCCAGGACATGCCACGGGCACGACAGTGCACCGCCTCCTCCCGTTGACTCTGCGCTCGCCTCGACCTCTCCTCTCTCCTACGCCATCGCCATGACACCAGCAACCGCCCAGACAACCCCATTGGCCCGCGCGAGCTCTGTAGCCGCCGTCACCGTCGACGCTCTCCGCCACGGTGCTGCGAGGACGACGACGTCGCCTGAGCTACTCCGTCCTCCATTAGGACCGCCTCGACGTCGCCTGAGCTACTCCGTCCTCCATTAGGACCGCCTCGACGTCGCCTACAGGACGTAACCACCCCGCTGACCTCTAGCGCCCTCTAGCCCCGTCGTCACCACTCACCTGCCCGTGCCCCCTCGGCCACCTCTCGCTGCTATAAAAGGAGAGCGCCCCAGCCTCAATCCTGAAACCATCTTGCTCCCCTCTTCCTTCTAAGCCTCCTCGACCACCTCCCTCTCCACATTGTTGCCGGAGCCACCTCAATTGCTCGCCGGAGTCCGTGGATCCGCTGCAGACGAAGACGACGATTGCTCGCCAGAGATGACGACGCCTCTCGACCGTGCGATCTGATTCTAATCCTACGGCCCCCTCTCTCCCTTACCGTTTCGCTGTTTAAGACACGCTGACGCGTGGGGCCCTCTGTCAGGCGGCCCGCATGTGCGAGACACACTGCTGGGCCGGCCCAACTCTTTTTCCCTCTTCTGGCCCATTTCCTTTTCCCGCGTAGCCCAGTAATTCAAATTTGATTTAATCCATTTAAACTAAATTCAATACTGGTGCTTGATTCAAAATTTAATAGAATCAAATCTACTAAGCCAAATTTGATGAATTTTATATATTTGGAAAGCTTATGAAATTCTCTATCCAACCACGCTGGTCTAAACCCTATCTTTACTATTAAATGGGAGTTGGTCTTTTGACACTCAACGTACTTTGGTGGTCATCATTGGAAGCATCCGGACTGTCCAATTTAATCTTACGGCCTCTGATCACTTTTCAAGGTAAATCGCCCCTCCACCTTTCCTTATAACCGCTAATCACGTATTAAATCCGAATCAATACAAATATGTACTTACCTAATAAATCTGAATCAATACAAATTTGTACTTACCTAATAAATCTGAATCAATACAAATCTGTACTTACCTAAACAAAGTTGTGTTCACCCCACGAGCCATGCACACACATACGTGCTACACCCCACCAGCAAGCCATGAGTCCCATCCATACGCGATCGCCGCCATCTCCCCAAGCCACTATCAATCCAACATGTAGGCCCGCGAGGAAACTCGCCTACCAGCGGCGGGACAGCCGGTGAAGCAGCGCAGCTCCGCAAGCGCCAGCTGCGGGCTGCCCCTCCACACGGCCGCACTGCCCAAGGGATAGCATGAGCCGACAGCCGGCGACGGGAATTTAGGTGATGGCCTGAATGGATGTTCTTCATGGATTTCTTCCTGTATGGTTTTCGTGAATGGGAATGGGCATAGGAGTGGATCATGGATGAGGATTGGTGTATTTTTGGCATTGTACTTCTTTTGTTCTTGATCTGATCCTGTATACATGACAATTCCAATTTTTGGTTACACGGAAAGATGTTCTGGATCGCGTTCTTGACAAGGGCATTTTCCTTGTAGTCAGATCCGTTTTTTAGGTATACTGGTTCATGTGCAGTCCTGATTTTCATGTCCTGGGTCGTATTCTTGATCAGATTAGGGAATATGTTGCATGATTTTTTTGGGTATTTCAAAGTGATCATTTGGTGCAAGATTCCAATCATATGGATTTATTTATCCAAGTTTTTAACTTTCTCCATTCTCCTGTCTGCTTCTATTTTTCCAAGCCAAACACGACGGATGATAACAGATATCTTTACTATTAAATGGGAGTTGGTCGTTTGACACTCAACGCACTTTGGTGGTCGTCATTGGAAGCATCCGGACTGTCCAATTTAATCTTACGGCCTCTGATCACTTTTCAAGGTAAATCGCCCCTCCACCTTTCCTTATAACTGCTAATCACGTATTAAATCCGAATCAATACAAATATGTACTTACCTAATAAATCCGAATCAATACAAATTTATACTTACCTAATAAATCTGAATCAATACAAATTTGTACTTACCTAAACAAAGTTGTGTTCACCCCACGAGCCATGCACACACATACGTGCTACACCCCACCAGCAAGCCATGAGTCCCATCCATACGCGATCGCCGCCATCTCCCCAAGCCACTATCGATCCAACATCTAGGCCCGCGAGGAAACTCCCCTACCAGCGGCGGGACGGCCGGTGAAGCAGCGCAGCTCCGCAAGCGCCGGCTGCGGGCTGCCCCTCCACGCGGCCGCACTGCCCAAGGGAAAGCATGAGCTGGTAGCCGGCGACGGGAATTTAGGTGATGGCTTGAATGGATGTTCTTCGTGGATTTCTCCCTGTATGGTTTTCGTGGATGGGAATGGGCATAGGAGTGGATCATGGATGGGGATTGGTGTATTTTTGGCATTGTACTTCTTTTGTTCTTGATCTGATCCTGTATACATGACAATTCCAGTTTTTGGTTACACGGAAAGATGTTCTGGATCGCGTTCTTGACAAGGGCATTTTCCTTGTAGTTAGATCCGTTTTTTAGGTATACTGGTTCATGTGCAGTCCTGATTTTCATGTCCTGGGTCGTATTCTTGATCAGATTAGGGAATATGTTGCATGATTTTTTTGGGTATTTCAAAGTGATCATTTGGTGCAAGATTCCAATCATATGGATTTATTTATCCAAGTTTTTAACTTTCTCCATTCTCCTGTCTGCTTCTATTTTTCCAAGCCAAACACGACGGATGATAACAGATATCTTTACTATTAAATGGGAGTTGGTCGTTTGACACTCAACGCACTTTGGTGGTCGTCATTGGAAGCATCCGGACTGTCCAATTTAATCTTACGGCCTCTGATCACTTTTCAAGGTAAATCGCCCCTCCACCTTTCCTTATAACTGCTAATCACGTATTAAATCCGAATCAATACAAATATGTACTTACCTAATAAATCCGAATCAATACAAATTTATACTTACCTAATAAATCTGAATCAATACAAATTTGTACTTACCTAAACAAAGTTGTGTTCACCCCACGAGCCATGCACACACATACGTGCTACACCCCACCAACAAGCCATGAGTCCCATCTATACGCGATCGCCGCCATCTCCCCAAGCCACTATCGATCCAACATCTAGGCCCGCGAGGAAACTCCCCTACCAGCGGCGGGACGGCCGGTGAAGCAGCGCAGCTCCGCAAGCGCCGGCTGCGGGCTGCCCCTCCACACGGCCGCACTGCCCAAGGGAAAGCATGAGCTGGTAGCCGGCGACGGGAATTTAGGTGATGGCCTGAATGGATGTTCTTCGTGGATTTCTCCCTGTATGGTTTTCGTGGATGGGAATGGGCATAGGAGTGGATCATGGATGGGGATTGGTGTATTTTTGGCATTGTACTTCTTTTGTTCTTGATCTGATCCTGTATACATGACAATTCCAATTTTTGGTTACACGGAAAGATGTTCTGGATCGCGTTCTTGACAAGGGCATTTTCCTTGTAGTCAGATCCGTTTTTTAGGTAGACTGGTTCATGTGCAGTCCTGATTTTCATGTCCTGGGTCGTATTCTTGATCAG
This sequence comes from Lolium multiflorum, assembly GCA_030979885.1. NCBI lineage: Eukaryota > Viridiplantae > Streptophyta > Magnoliopsida > Poales > Poaceae > Lolium > Lolium multiflorum. The sequence goes on from JAUUTY010000304.1 coordinate 132,830, forward strand.
ATTAGGGAATATGTTGCATGATTTTTTTGGGTATTTCAAAGTGATCATTTGGTGCAAGATTCCAATCATATGGATTTATTTATCCAAGTTTTTAACTTTCTCCATTCTCCTGTCTGCTTCTATTTTTCCAAGCCAAACACGACAGATGATAACATATATCTTTACTATTAAATGAGAGTTGGTCGTTTGACACTCAACGCACTTTGGTGGTCGTCATTGGAAGCATCCGGACTGTCCAATTTAATCTTACGGCCTCTGATCACTTTTCAAGGTAAATCGCCCCTCCACCTTTCCTTATAACTGCTAATCACATATTAAATCCGAATCAATACAAATATGTACTTACCTAATAAATCCGAATCAATACAAATTTGTACTTACCTAATAAATCTGAATCAATACAAATCTGTACTTACCTAAACAAAGTTGTGTTCACCCCACGAGCCATGCACACACATACGTGCTACACCCCACCAGCAAGCCATGAGTCCCATCCATACGCGATCGCCGCCATCTCCCCAAGCCACTATCGATCCAACATCTAGGCCCGCGAGGAAACTCCCCTACCAGCGGCGGGACGGCCGGTGAAGCAGCGCAGCTCCGCAAGCGCCGGCTGCGGGCTGCCCCTCCACACGGCCGCACGGCCCAAGGGAAAGCATGAGCCGGCAGCCGGCGACGGGAATTTAGGTGGTGGCCTGAATGGATGTTCTTCATGGATTTCTCCCTGTATGGTTTTCGTGGATGTGAATGGTCATAGGAGTGGATCATGGATGGGGATTGGTGTATTTTTGGCATTGTACTTCTTTTGTTCTTGATCTGATCCTGTATACATGACAATTCCAATTTTTTGTTACACGGAAAGATGTTCTGGATCGCGTTCTTGACAAGGGCATTTTCCTTGTAGTCAGATCCGTTTTTTAGGTATACTGGTTCATGTGCAGTCCTGATTTTCATGTCCTGGGTCGTATTCTTGATCAGATCGGGGAATATGTTGCATGATTTTTTTGGGTATTTCAAAGTGATCATTTGGTGCAAGATTCCAATCATATGGATTTATTTATCCAAGTTTTTAACTTTCTCCATTCTCCTGTCTGCTTCTATTTTTCCAAGCCAAACACGACGAATGATAACAGATATCTTAACTATTAAATGGGAGTTGGTCGTTTGACACTCAACGCACTTTGGTGGTCGTCATTGGAAGCATCCGGACTGTCCAATTTAATCTTACGGCCTCTGATCACTTTTCAAGGTAAATCGCCCCTCCACCTTTCCTTATAACTGCTAATCACGTATTAAATCCGAATCAATACAAATATGTACTTACCTAATAAATCCGAATCAATACAAATTTGTACTTACCTAATAAATCTGAATCAATACAAATTTGTACTTACCTAAACAAAGTTGTGTTCACCCCACGAGCCATGCACACACATACGTGCTACACCCCACCAGCAAGCCATGAGTCCCATCCATACGCGATCGCCGCCATCTCCCCAAGCCACTATCGATCCAACATCTAGGCCCGCGAGGAAACTCCCCTACCAGCGGCGGGACGGCCGGTGAAGCAGCGCAGCTCCGCAAGCGCCGGCTGCGGGCTGCCCCTCCACACGGCCGCACTGCCCAAGGGAAAGCATGAGCCGGTAGCCGGCGACGGGAATTTAGGTGATGGCCTGAATGGATGTTCTTCATGGATTTCTCCCTGTATGGTTTTCGTGGATGGGAATGGGCATAGGAGTGGATCATGGATGGGGATTGGTGTATTTTTGGCATTGTACTTCTTTTGTTCTTGATCTGATCCTGTATACATGACAATTCCAATTTTTGGTTACACGGAAAGATGTTCTGGATCGCGTTCTTGACAAGGGCATTTTCCTTGTAGTCAGATCCGTTTTTTAGGTAGACTGGTTCATGTGCAGTCCTGATTTTCATGTCCTGGGTCGTATTCTTGATCAGATCAGGGAATATGTTGCATGATTTTTTTGGGTATTTCAAAGTGATCATTTGGTGCAAGATTCCAATCATATGGATTTATTTATCCAAGTTTTTAACTTTCTCCATTCTCCTGTCTGCTTCTATTTTTCCAAGCCAAACACGACAGATGATAACAGATAAAATATTGGATCTCTATTTTTTTGTTTGCTCATAAAATGGACACCCCCATATTGAGTAAGATTTTGGATGGATTTCTAGAGGAACTTTATCCAATAAACTAATAAGCAACTGCAAGTATGTGCTATAGAGGTGTGCACACTACCGAATGAGCCGATGCATGCGAGCCTGATGTTGGAGTGACATTTATGATTGCCTGCACTTTCCCGATGAAGCAAAGGTACAATTTTAGGGTTGTCATTTTTAAAGAAATTTGATCTTCTCTTTGGACAAAATATATTGTTTGTAGATTGAACTCCCAATATAGGAAAATACAAGTCAAGTTGTCCATTATTAGTTTCGTAGACCCGTGTCTAATTCAGCTGTTATTTTGGACAAAATTTTGATCTTACCAAGTGTGGAAGGTCTAGGCAAACTCAAGAATATATGAGAATGGGTAGAATGCGATATTTATCCTCTAAAAAAGTTACTTACTTTGTTCACTAATATAAGACGATGCAGCGATTGTATGGACATAGGAGAGATGTCTATTTGATTCTTACCACTTCTAAAACTTCAATCAATTGGAAGTAAACTATAGCATATGTATATGTGTAGTTGATAATGCTTGTGCTGCTGGCAACATTTTTATTCTTTGATGAAATCTTCTCTGGTTCAGATGTATATGTGTAGTTGATAATTATTTGATTTACTTTCACACATGTTGGTATAATCTGTGCTCAGATTCAGTTTACTCATGTTGTTCTCTCTCATATGTGTAAATACAAATGTTACGAACTTCAGCTCCGCATAGTGATGTAGATTACTGTAGTTGAGTATAGATTTTGGGAACTACTGTAACTATATCTTATTCCGATGATCGAAGATCCTTTGACCTTTCTTGACTACTGGTCTGATGGAAAATTTTCTGAAGTGTTGAGGAGCACAAAGTTTAACATTTTTTTTGCCTTCCACACATACTCATGCTCTTGCGGTTTATATCTCTGATTTCCATTCAAGATTTTATATGCGGAGTTTTTTATCTGCCATTGCATTATCTTGGGGTTCTTCCTTTCGTTCAATGATTAGGTGAAAGAAAAACATCTCATGTACATACGCTTCACAGAAGATTAGGCCGAGCTATAGCTGGAGTAGAGAAAATGATTAGGTCGATGCACATCTATAAGAATATTTCTTAGAATAGAGGAAATTTTGCGCACCATAGGTAATCGATAATTGTAGAGAAGCCGGAGATTTGCTAGCACTTCATGATATTTATGCATGACAGATATGCATGCCACATAAGGACCATGTTCATCTCTTTGTATGTACTACTGGTAAATTTTTTATGAGGAAAGCATCATATACAAACAGGAGGACCAACTTGTATCTCTGGTGGTCTGACAAGTATCTCGAATATATTTGATATGGCAATCTGTTGAAAGAATATTATAAACTAACTATTTGAACTTACACTGTCTATGTCTATACTCTACATTATGGACTAACTATTTGAACTTACATTGTCTATGTCTATACTCTACACGCAGTGGTATACACCATAATGGTGAATGCATTTATAGTGGACGCAAAATTCTATGCACCTCGAAGGCCGCCCTGAAGTGATGGATTTGCTATATGTGGAAGGACGAAGAGAAGCTGGTCTCGACCAGTGGCACCAAAGCGCAGGAAGGACGCATGTAAGGTGGTGGAGACGGGCGACGATGATTCAGTGGTTACTCTTGCAGCGCCAGAAAGAGGATGCAGTTTATGCTATTAATAATTTAAAAGGACGGCGATCATCTAAACAGTTGTCTATGCAGTTTGCGGTTGTTAAGACTCTAAAGACTGAATTATCCCAGTTATTTGTGCCAATTTAGATTGAGCTGTCTACACAACCAGGTTAAAAAATTACGTTACCAGTATCTTTCTATAATTTTTTGATAAACATTTATTTTGAGGTGCATAACCTCATCATACATGTTTACATAATACAATACCATAATACGCACAAATAGAACATGGTGTAGATAAATGTATTCCATTACACATTTAATTGTGTATCGGCTCGAATCCACCTCAACTGTAAATTTGAAAGAAAATAATGTCCATGAGACAGCCTGGTTCCTTTGTTTTCCTTCGCTTCAGTGCTACTGATTCTGCCGCTTCACTCCACTACACCATCTCATGCCATAAGTCATTATCGTAAAAACAACATCACAGATCAATGATATCGTGTTTGCATTTTAACTATCCTTTAAAATTATTTACATCTATTATTTTCGCCCGTGACAACTGTTTACCGGTTTGTTTAGTGCTCAATTGACTAACCCGATGACGTATGGCGTCATGACCAAAGCAAAACATAACGAGCAAAGTAGAATGTTATTCAGTGAGAAGTATTTGTTAGTTTATTGCTTATCGATGTGATGTGGAATTATGTATTTTTTCTTGAAAATACATTGCAACTAAATTCTATTTTTGGAATATTGTGTGGATATATTTTCTATGTAAATTTTAGTGTGTATTATATTTATATCGAAAATAATTTAGGAACCGTAGCAACGCACGGGCATTCAACTAGTAATTATTATAGATCACTTGCAATAAAAATAACAAGGCAGTAGGTTTTCAAACTCCAAACATTTATTAAAAATCAACCATAAATTATTTTGAGTTGATTCAAGCTCTCAAAAATCACATTTCATATTGTCTATCTGAATATGTAAAAATATGATATGGTTGTTTCATATGATCATGGGCTAGAATAAATAATGGCTATGTGGCTATTTCTAGTCCATTTAAATTACCCAAAGTTAATTATTAAATAGTGTGAGAGGTATCCTCTCATTTAAATCTTTGTCTCAAGTAACTCAACGTGAGGTATTGACCTTGGTCTTTATAATCTCATATTGTATTATTTGGTGATATTAAATTATTACTAAGGTAGTGTTAAATTGCATGAGGTGTAATACCTCATTTAAATCATTTTCCCAAATGCTAAATATGAAGTGTTGACCTTGGTCAACATGTACTCATACCTTATTATTTGAGGATATTAAATCATAACAAGATTCAATGAGAGAAAATTATTTCTCCAAAGAACTAAATAGAAACCCTAATAAATATTTTTAATGAGAGGAAATTATTTTTCTTAAAAAGAAAACAAAGTCAACCACCATGTTAATAAGGATGTGATGCTAGAATAGCTTGTGTGAACCATCTGTGTGTTTAGTCTAGCCCTTAAGATTTATTTTGTGATTGTATACCTCGTATCCGTTTATAGACGCTAGTACCGAGGAATACCAGGAGGAGGAGGTCTACTTCGAGGAAGAAGAAGAGAACTTTGATCACTGTACTAATCAAGGCAAGCTATATTATTGCAAGCTATACTATTGCAAGCTACCCAATTGCAAAGCTCTATTAGAGCAAGGCATCATTACACTTCTATTTTATGTTTAAGGATCCAATCCCAAGTTTTATTCTTGCAAGTTTTTACTTTACTTATCAAAGCTTACATTTATAGTTAACTTTGGTCTAAGTATAGAGTGTTACAAGAACATCAAAAGTAGTCTAGAGAGATACAAGCTAGTTAGCACCCCTCATGACTAGTTGCTAGTGCTAAAAACTAAAATTGACTACTCTAGATGGGAACTTGTGAACCAAATGACTTTGAAAACCTTAGAATGATGAGTCGTTCTATTGAAAATTTTGAAGGTGAATATGACTTGTGAATGACATGGTGAATTTTACAAAAAAACTGATGGTTGGGTTCGGATGTGATACCATTCCAATTTTACAAGTACCCCCACAAATACGGGTAGGGCTTAGGAAGTTTATGTATTTTAGTATGGGTTCCCTCTAAACAAGCGTCATAGGGGTTATGCCTAGGCTGCCTCCGTTGAAAGTAAAATGACGTGAAATGAGGTGAATGTCCGACCCAAGCCATGTGCAGTTCCCAGGATGGCGGTTTGCTTTCACTGGGCGGCCAAGCTCATGGGGAGAGGTGCCTATACTAAGATATGTAAGTGAAAGGTTATGGTTGATGATCCGCATACTGAGTATGATTATTCAGGGTTATCCCTAACGGATGTAATTAAAAGTTGTGACACAAGTGTACAACCTCTGCAGAGTGTAAACCTATTCGAATAGCCGTGTCCACGGTTATGGACGGTTGGAAAGGCCATACTGTTCCGTCATCAGACCATTCTCAAAATGTGACATATGACTGGTGACTTATGACTTGAACTTGAAAGGTGAATTTGACTTGATCACAACAGAGTTATGGGAATGATACTAATGTTCCCACTTGAGATAGTTAGGCAAATAAAGAGTCTTTTACTACTAAGTGCTTATGAAATAAAACTGGCTTTATGCAAATGAAGCTAGAGCTTAGAACCCCCTTACTATAGTTGATAGTGCTTACACTAGTATTAGTTTGCGAGTACTTTAAAGTACTCATGGTTTTGTCCCGGCTATTCAAATGGCCGGATGAGAATAGTACCAAGAGGATGGACAACAGGACGTCTATGATAACTAGGACTACTCCGACGTCAAGCGTTGCTGTGAACAGAGATGACCGCTACTACTTCTCCGCCATGTGTTTTGTAATTGATCATTAGATCAACTATTGTATTAAGACTGGATCATGTGATCCCTTGTTGTAAGACGATTATGGTTTGTAATGAATGACGTTATGTGATATCAATCTATTATGTCTCGCAAAAACAATATTTCTGGGATTGCGATGTATGGCATAATAGGCACCTGGAATTAAAAATCCGGGTGTTGACATTTTTGCTCATATTTGAGAAAAAGATAGAGGAGATCTATTTAAGGCGTTGTAACTCAGAAGGTTCAAATTTTATCATTTGTTTCTATAGCTTCACTTTATTAAATATTTTTTCTGTATATCCTCATAGTGGACGGGCGCAACAAAGCGCGCCTTAATGGTCTAGTAAATTGAAAAACATTGGTTTTTAGAAATAAAACTGTAAACATAAAAAGGAAAAAAGAAAAAAAGATATTTACTTGATGGGCTGCGGCCCATTAACAGCCGCCGGGTCAGAGGGGTGTGCGGCACCCGGTACCTGCCGACCCGGTCGGCATATAGCACCTCCCACTTGGGCCTATCAAAGGCGTCTATTCTAACGAGTGGGTCATACCTTCTCATACACTATGGGCCTTTCAGCCTTTTTACCCTGGGCCAGGAGGCCTGGACACCCTGGTGTGTATCGACCTCTGTCAAAGTCGATCCTTTTTCACTTCCCGGGAAATCACCACCGAAACCCTAATCCCCTTCTTCCTCCCCGCCAACGGCCAACCCCATGGCCACCGACAGCACTCTTAACACGGGGGCCCGACGCCCCCGGAGACAGCAGGAGGTGACCGTGTATGGCGTCGGTCGTCGAATTATCGCACGACTCGTCGGAAAAATCCGGGGCAAAGGCAAGAGAGAAGTCACCAGCTCAAGCTCCGCCACGAGTCGCCGCGACCTGCCGCCGCACCTACCTCCTTATCTGTCGGAGGCCTCCTGCTTGCTGCCGCTGCAGGACAAGTATGACAACCTCCGCCGCGGCCTCTCCATCTTTCCTTTATCTTTCGCTTTCGGTTTCTGATCTAGTCGAAATCAAATAGTTTGGCCTAAAATCGATAGAGATAGGTAGGGCTCATTTGCCCCCTCCAGTCGGATTCATGTCGGAACTTGCCGATGTATGATACCTCACAGTTTCCGTAGTCGTAGCCTCTTATCTAAAAAAAAAGTGTTCATATGCATCGCACAAAAAGTAAGTTATGTATTGTGTATCAAGCAGACCATAGCACGATGATGATAGGGATCATTCATCTCCTAACATGAGATAAATTTTTGTTCTCGTTATTCAGCCTGCTTGTTTCACTCCAGGTTTGACAAGGAGCTTCTGATCCAGAATGCATCTGCACAAACACAGCAACAACCGGATGTTGAGCCCTTGAGTACGACAATGACCGAATCGTCCATTCAGATCCCGCCATTAACACTGAGCTGGTTTCCCTCGTTGTCCAGTTTTGTCCAGAAACAGCTCAGCGATATGCTGTACAGCCATCCCGCCTCCCCCTCTTGTTATATCATGCTTTTTTCTATTGGATTATTCCTGATCTAGTCAAAATCAAATTGTTTTGTTTATCAATGGGCATTGCTTGGATCGTTGGGAGGTTCGGGATAAGAAGGATTTCTGTAGAGGGATATTTATGGCATGGTTAGTTTGGTGCCAATTTCATTCCCTGCATTTTGTGGCAAGCCAATAAAAATTGGCGCCCAATTGGTTTGATCCCTATATTATAAAACTTGGCAGACTTGTGTCATGTTGGTAGCAAACCAGACTTGCCAAATTCTGGCTTGCATCAACATTGGCAATGCAAAAGGTGGCACCTAACCAATCAATTTGGATTTTCAGCTGTATTTCTGCCCTCTTATTGCCTTCTTTGTTGTAGGAAGCACAGAAAAGGAAAATATTAATAATATTTTCTTATTGATTTTGGTTGTGTTATGATGGTAATATTGATCATCCATTCACCGCCTAAGATTGGTGCTCATCCAGCCTGCTTGTTCCACTTCAGGTCTGAGAAAAGTGTGGGTGGGCCTGCATCTGGACAAACGTTGCATCAAAGCTTGCATGATGCTCAGCGGGACACCATTTGGGTCCGGGAACAGCACGATTGGGGGCTCACATTTTACACCAGGATTGATCTTCGGGGATATTTCTGCACATATCCTAAGGTGGGCGGACCATCTAACAGCTTAGAGGAAGCTAGCAATGCCATTGATCGCTATCTTCATGACCGGCAGGATCCAATGATGTAAAGTTTCTCAACTCTTTTTGTCTATGTTTTCATCTGCTCGTTTCTCCTATTTTGGGTACATACATGCAATTGATTAGAGTTAAACAAGTGCCAAATGCTTCTGCCCTCTATGATTTGGGGCACATAGATAATCACAGTTTTCACAGCATGAATGAGGACAAGAACAAACAACCCCAAGTTAGATAGTAGATATTTCGCATGTTTTACAAAAATAAAAGAAAATATTAGCCTACCTTAATTTATAAATTCTTGTTTTGTGACCACTTAGTGTTGATAAGACGGTTTTAACTCTATATTTGTGAGAGAGTTGTTGAAGTAGTGCATAAATTAATATGGACGCTACGCTACCACTTTGTATGAAGGCTTGTTTTGTTTTTGATGATTACTGCCATGAGCTATGTCAGAAGTCACGTGCGAGCGGTTTGATCCATATCAAACAATGCTACATGCAAATTTAAACTATTTCTATCTAGCCCTGTTTCTGAGTGATGACACTAAAGTGTACTTAGTATTGCTCTCCACTATTGTGAAAGTAAAATATATTAATCATGAAGAATGCTCTGATCTAAACTAGGCGGAAGGAGCAACATGAGTTCTATGAAGTGGGTAAGGCTAGTGTGGAGAGGGGTATACGAGCCTGTCTTTACTGGCCTGATGGCTCAAAGAAGATGCATGTGCTATCAGAACAAATTGATAAAAGCCGTTGCAAGATGGTCCAGTTGGTTCAAGCTTTGGTGGACAAGTATAATGAGGATCCTCTTCATTTTGAGGTTTGCTCTCTGTCCCCCCCCCCCCGCGTCCGTACTGTACTTTCTTATCCGAAATCCAAGAACTAATTGCTGATGGGATCCATTCTTCTTATTTAAGGATATTCCATTTGAACTTAAAGATGTTGTGTGCTCCGAAGTAATATATGAGGGTGACCGTTGGTACTATCATACCAATTTCACTACAAAGACGAAAGGAGCAAAGACCACTGACAATCTATTCTTTGCGGAAGTCACACATATGCCAGGAGAAGACGGAAAATTGGTAGTCAGCTGTATCTGCAGGGTTGATACTTTTGATAATGGTATTCTGTTCTCTTATCATAAGAATTACTGAAATACTGTTTATCATTTGCATTAACTAACAAATTATCTGTTATAGTCTTTCTGGACTTAGTATACAGTATCTGAATCGACCTATTTTGTTTGTGCCTTATGTCATCTGCACTATCCTTGAGATTTGCATTCATCATCTCTCAAACTGCTTCACGCACATCCATGTGTCACATGTCTCTTTTATTACCTTCAGTTAATTCACTGTCATTATTTAAAGGCCCTCATCTCCCTCTTTCTGTAACAAAGGTCAATGCTACGGTTGTGGAAGTAATATGAAGCACCCAAATGCTGATGCATACAACGGTGGTCACTCTAAGGATTTTAAGTTTTTTCACATTGGTGACGGATGTCGTGGACCTAATATCAACACCGCGAAGACTATGGATGACGTAAGTATTATGGTTTTTTTCCCGGCAACCTAGCATTTGACATTTTACGTTGCTGTATTCATTATTAATTGAATGATCGTGTTTGACAGTGGAAAGCTGAGGAGGCAAGGGTAAGAAGATTATTCGAGGTAAAAGACATATCTTGTGTGGTACATTACCATTTTTAGTAACATGATGTGGGTTACTTGGTTGATCGTTCATGTTTGTGTATTTGTTGTTGTTAGGGCCTTGATGATCCAAGTGTTGTGGCGAGACTCATGGAACCACCTAAGTTTGAGTTTGGAGCAAACATGGCCACTGATGAGGAAGTAGATTGTTTCATGGAGTCGATCATGGGGCCATACAATGGCAGCACTGACATCATAGATGCTAGTACCGCAGAAAGATTTAGAGGGCAACTAAAGTAGGTCGGAGCTTTCTTGTGACTACATAGTTTGCCACCAGGGAAGCCTTTCAATCCCAAGTTATGCACCCAAGTTGCTTGCTGTTTCCAATTGCCAAGACATGTGCCTAGCAGAACATGAGCATTTAGCTTGAGATGGACCCATTTGACTTTATGTAAGCACTTATTTATGCCTGTTCGTTTACACTTAAGAAATCGTACTGTCCATTTCGCAAGTGAATGGAATTGATTATGTCAAATATCCCTGCAACTATTCGGTGCAATCTACGCACAACTCTTTTCTGGTTCCACAACAGTATTTTTCTTTTCTTGAAGTGACAGTTTCTTTATATCTGTTTAAATCTTCTTCTTTTTTTGAACTGGAACGATTCCATTACTCAAAGGACGCAGCAGAATCGCTGGTCACCAACAGACTTACATCAGCAGGGGCAGCCTCAGCCAACAGGTGACACAAGTCCGGCTCGCTCGCGGCTCCCAGTGCAGCAAGTTTATGAGCCACCAAGTTACAAGACAGAAAATTTAAACGCATAAAAGCTCTAATATCTTTGAAGATGACTCCAGCCGCCGTACGGCCGAACTTGGGCGATTGAAGCGCTTCGGCCAACATGGTCGAGTCTGTCTCAATGTGCACCTTGGTCATGCTCCTGTCTGCAGCAGTGTGCAAGGCCAAAATCTAATTTATTTTGGTAAAGAGAACAATGCATACAGCGAGTATAATGGGCTAACTGAGAAAACTAACACATCTACAAAATGCTAAATAAAAGGAGGGGGAAACATCCAGAAAACAGCCCCATGTCGTCCTGCACAGGCGACTCGAGCGATGGAAACCCTAGACGCCCAAAGCCCGTGCAGCGGTGGGCGGCGATGGGGATCTCCTCTATCGTCGCGGCGCCGGGGCAGGCGTTTGGCGCGACAGCGTCTTCTGGCTGCTGGCGGCGCGAGCTGCAGGCTGGTTGCGGGCGGCGCGGCATGCTTGGGCACGACATCTTGCCATGGCGGCAGGGAGCTGGGCTCGGGCGGTGGCCGGTGCTGCCCTCCACGATCTCGTGCGGTGCAGCTCCGGCAGCCTTGGCGGCGCGGATCTAGCAATACTCGAGGAATCACAAGGAACCACCAAGTTTAAAGCTTTACTCCGGTTTAACCACCTTATAATATATGCGGTTTAACCACCTTATAATATATGCGCTGACAATGGCTTTGGTAACATGCAGAAGGAGGATCATTGGAGGAAGATAAAATCTACCAAGAGGAGTCTTTCTCTCTTATGGGTTGCTTGCCTTCTCAGATATAAATAGGAAGAATCATATTCACTTATCACTTTTATTCCACCAGGCACATTCACTATCGCCATGAACTGAATCACCCCGTGCCTACCTTTCCATCTACAAAAACCCGTTTATTTCTTATTAGTTATTTACTTTTATGCACTTACTTTATTGCATTATCAATAAAGGTTGGAAAAGGCGCTAGGCGTAAGCGAGACGATTAGCATTCGCCTAATGCCTAGGCGGTGCTTAAGCATCCTAGGCGCAGCCTAGGCGGGCATATAGTTTGTACCATAAAGTGTGTAAATATGTTATCATATGTGAATACACATTAATCTAGAGCATGTTAATGAGTAAATTACTATCAACTACCATTAGAATATGACCAATATGTCTCAACAGTGAAATATGGCATGATTTCTTCATCGGTAAGAGAATTTGAGAATTTGATGGTTGCCCTGCCTAGACTTCCGCTTATGACCTAGGCAAGGCGTTTGTTCATCGCCTAGTGCTTAAGCGTGAGTAAGCGTCTCCTAGGCGTCGCCTTTTCCAACACTGAATATCAATACTGCAAAATCCTATCATTTACACTCACCATTTTCCATTTCAGTTCTTGCCTTCAATTCACCTAAGACTTGTGACACCTTGGGTGTGACAGAAACACCGCAAATAAACATCCTCCTAGGCTCCTTGTTGGGATACGATATAAAAACCGGAATAATACTTCCACGAAAATATGCACGAATGACCATGTGTTCTTGGAGGCCATCAGCCATGCATATCAACTGATAGTGAAGGGAGGAAGCAGTTGGAGGCCGACGCCAGCTGGTGCCAACGTGGGGAAGGGCCAAAACCCTAGATCGCCAGGAGGAGCACCTTACCCATTATGACAATGACATAAAAAAATTGGGAGTTTTGAGTCCCTGATCCCTTAATTAGACAATAAGCATTACACAAACATAGATATTATTATAATATCATAACCACAATTAGATGGAAAGTAAAGAAGCATGTCACATATCACCAATCCCCTACATCTCCCATGCATATGGGTTACTCGCACATGGTAGAGGGAGAACACAATGATATAATCATGAAGTGAATAATTTTCATCTCGATATTACCGTAGCAAGCCATAATAAGGAAGATCAAATCCAAAAATACAAACCAAGTACGAATAGAGTCTCAACCCTAATCCTACAGGCGTGAATGTTCCTCTCGTGTACAAGTGGAATGAATGGTGGAATGGTTGATTTAGAGGGTGGAGATCGTAGATCGAACCGAAGTTGTTCTCCGGATCTCTTCCTCTCTGGTCTGGGGCGAATGGCGGTTGCTCTGATCTGATTTTTTTTGCCCCTTCACGGAAGTTTCCACTTATAATGATGCGGAGGCGGTGGCATCCCATATGTGTAGCGATACGAACAAGAAGCGCCCGTATTATTGGTGGTTAAACTCTGCGGAGCCTTGGGTGAAAACGCCTCCAACTGCAAAGTTGTCCACAATACTCCAAATTGCTCAAATGTTACTTCATTTCCCCCAAAATACGTCAAACACCTGAAAGGGTTATTAAATCATAAGGTTTCTTTGTTTCGCACTATTAGTGTTAGTTAAAGATCAAAAACCATGATGGCACCCATACCCGTATCACTGGTCGTTAAACTCTGGAGCCTCGGGTGAAAATGCCTCTTTGTATCGCACTATTAGTATAAATAATCAAAGATCAAAAACCGACGAGAATAAGTGGAAACCCAAGGGAAACCCATAGCTAGAAATCATGGAATTTGGAGCTATCACCGGCCCTGCCCGCCGACCACACCATCTCACGGAGCCTCCGGTCGAGGGGGGCGAGCTCCGGATGTAGTGCAAGCGGGTGAGCTATGTGAAGGGGGAGGTTGGGGCAGGGGCATCGCTTGGGGTCAGCCCATGCTGAGCCTGCGTGGGAGAGCCGCCATGTTGCAGAGATAGGTGGTAAACTGAGGCTAGAGGAAGGGGATTTTGGTCAACGCCGCAACAGAGGAAGGGGTCGGGAAGAAGAAAAGTGGGGATCGAGTGGACGAGGTTTGGGTGGTGGGCCAGGTCCACGACCACAAGTGTCGACAGGAGGAGCCAGGGGATGCGAGAAACGCGATCCCCTAGATGATACACAACATTTTCCTAAAAAAAAGGTTAATCTAAACCCAGGTTAGTTTTACGGCACAACGACTTCTAATGAAAAATCTCCCATTATATGGTCGTGACATTTTGGAATTCGGTATGGCTTCTAATTTTTTTTTAAAAAATAATAATAATATGACATTTTAAAGTTTCACAAAAATCTTTAAAAAAATCCTAGAGGTAGAGGAATATGTACTAACTTTGAAACCTCAACATTTATCAGAATTTATCATTTTTGTGTATCTCAGAATACAACATAGTTGACCCTGAAATTTTGCATGTTGGTATAATGCATCATTGGATACATCTAGAATTATTTTTATATTTTTTAAAAAATTTTAAAAATGTCGACGTTTGAATTTGGAAAAACAAGAGATCAATTTGGGGTTTCCGTAACGGCCGCGCGGTGTTGGCGTCCAAAAGAAAAACCATGAGAAAAATGCTGTCGCGGTAACCGGGCCAGGCCCGAAATTCCGGAGGGGTGCCCCGCCGCCGCAGTCAGCAGAGCGGCATTTGGCGAATTGAGCGGGGGATTTTTAGAGGGAAAGGGTGGAAAAGAGCGGGAGGCGGGAGGCGGGCGGCGGCGGGTGCGGGAGGCGGCGACCCACTGCTGCTGTTCGCCGGCGACGGGGCCTCCTCTAGATTGGTGGAGACTGGGACTTATCTGCCTGCCATCTCTTCCGAGCTGCTGCCCCGGAGCTGCTGACTCCTGCCGTCCTCCGGCCCGAGCCACGAGAGGCTGAGTCCCCGGATTCCGACGCCTCCATCAGCGCCAGGATTGCTAGGTACGGCTGTTAGTTGCTCTCCTCTTCCCTCTCTCTCGGCAGCGCCCCGGCCCTCGTGATCATTGTCGGGCTGTTTATGTGAGCTTTTCCACTGGGCTCTGCTCAATACTGAAATTTTTCTTGTGTGCTCGCGATTTAATTTTTTGGAGTACAAATTTCTGAAAACCTAGTACTAGTTTGGTTAGCATTTTGTAACTGGCGGCTGCAGCTGGCTTACACATAAGAGGTCGCAACTGTCTGAGAAGATACTAGAGAGATTGAGAGATGTGGACCATATGGTGCTGCTGCTGCTGGTTGCTATTGCTGAGAGGAGGTGAGAGACATGGAGAGACGTGTTGAGCTTTTAGTTATAGCCGAGAGGAAAGTGAGAGATGGTAGATTGACACTGAGAGTGAGATGTGCTGCTATTTTGCTGGAGAGACGGAGCTGAGTTTGTGTTTGAGAATTTGAGACAGAGAGAGATGTAGGTACAGAGAGGAGGAAATTTCTCTCTGTGATCTTGAGCTGTTTGGAGCTGCACTAATTCAATTCCTTCATGCTATAAGATGTTACTGTTTTTCATGACATTTATCATTCAATGTCTAAACTATTGCCTATAGCAAAGCTAGATTAAATATGTTTTTTGCAAGTTATTTTGTTATAGAGATTTTGTTTTGGGGAGCAATTTTATAGTCTTTCTAGAAATACATGTTGACTTCCTCTCCCCGTCATTCCAGGGTAGAGGTATTGCATATTTTCAAGAGAAGCTAGGAGGGATCTTCTTGTGTCATTGTTTGAGTCAGCTTCTGTTTCTTCGGAAGTAAGTGGAGAAGCCGGTTATTTGACCTGAACTGACTTCAGGTAATTGCTTTCAACACATGCAGCAGTTTAGACTTTTGTGCTTGTACTGTTTGATTATTTTTATTAGTCGTTGGTTGTATGCACACATACTTTTTGGACAAGGAGTTGTGATATTTCTTGAGACGTCGCAAGTTAAATGTTTATACTTGTAATGTTTGACTAATTTTATATTAGTTCATCCCTGTCCTCTGCTCTGCTGCAGCAAGATTTAAATGTTTATTGTTCATAAACCTCCTCTTTTTTTATCCTTGCAATTTAATCGAAGCTACGCATTTCTGAAACCTAATAGTTTCGTTGTCATGTGGGCATGACCTACACAGACTAAACCTTTGAATTGTTTATCCTGTTTCTTTTCAGAAAAATGAAGCTGCCACAGAACTGCGAATCCACCAATTCATCTGTGAAGTATAAAGGACAGGGTCTAGTGCCTGATCCTTCAGTGCTAATTCAGGAAGGACCAACTTGCATATTTTTTGCAATTGTTGCATTAGCCATCATGCAATTACGCCGGACAATGTTTGACCTAGGAAGAATCTGCGAAGTTCACTTTGACGCCCGCGCTTTCATTAAAGCCTTTGTGACTAAATATGGGCCGCTTTGTCGTGATCATAATCCAAAGTCAAAACGGGCTTTAACACTGTTTAGGGAAGAGGGAATAAAAGCATACAATCTCTCTGGTAAACCCCCGTACTTCTCTCAAAGTTTAAAGATCAAGAGCTTTACTTCTTTTCCTCCTGTGCCTGATCCGACCCAGCCGGATAAACTTCTGGTTTTCTCTTTCGAGTTTGTTGCTTCTCTCCTGAAGGAAGGAATTCCTGTGCTGGGTAGTTTTCCTGTACGGGTAGGTGCTATGAAAGAAGATTATATTCATCTTGGCGATGGGATCTATGATTGCTGGCCAGCAGGTCAAGATGATGTAAAGAGAAGTACCCACGCTGTCACATTTGTTGATTTTGGAAAACATGAAGGGAGGCCCTATTTGAAGTTCGTGGGTACTCATGGCATGTGGTGGGGTAAAGATGGATTTGGCAAGGTGTATTTTGATGGCATTTACCAGAGGGATGATAATTATTGCTTTCACGTCATATCTTTTAAAGATACTGCATCTCCATCTTGTTTGCCCACAGAATCTGCAGCCAATTCTAAACTCCCACCGCCATCTGCGGAACAGCTGCAGTCTTGTTGGTACAAAGCAGGTACCACAGTTCTGGTGAGTACCACTTCCCTGTCTGTAGCACTGTTGCTTGCATTATTATGGGAAAAAAGAGTGAACCTTGATTGTGAATAACAGTTAATTAATTGGAAAATAAAAAAATGGTTAATACTGTTGCAGGAGGTGATTCCATTTGGTTGTACTTGAGAAAATGTCTCTTGCCTGCCTGCTTACGTCCTGTTAGGTAGTTACAGTTCAGACACATTTTTTTTAAAATGAACTCTTGATCACAAAATTGAACTGTCTTAAGCTCATTTAGGAATATGTTGGTGCTTGTAATGTTATTTGCACAGGCTTAATGAAATGCTTTAGTTTTGAATGATGTATCAACATTGAATATTTAGGAACAGGGTACTTTGAGACATGTGAATGCCATTAATCAAAGTGCTGAAGGGATCAAGTGATTTTTGTCTAGTTACATATGAGCACTCGTATTATATTTTAATGTTGTAGAAGGTCAAATAAAAAGTAAAAGTCATCTGGATGCTTTTTTGGATGGGAAATCATATACATATGTTGAGCATTTGTTCATAGTCATCATTTTCAGTTACTTAGTAATTAAATTTGTGCAGGGTATAGAGGGCTATCCAATTGAAATCCAGGCTCTCTTTTTCATGATTCCCAGATGCACCTCAAGTTTGCTGAAAGACTCTAATGATGACTTTGTGTACCAAATAACAAAGAGTATTAGAGCTTTGAGCTACCATCTGCACAGTCACTATTGGCTTGACTTCCGAGGTGACATATATTGCGACAAGACAGAAGAGTACTCACAAACAGCTTTGAAGAGATTCGATGTGATACCTGAATCACTCACTGGTTGGATATTTGACTTCATGACTAGGCGTGGTGGTGACTTCATTGAATATGTCTTTTGGGCAACTGGGCATGATGACGGCGGTGGCAGCTGTACCGTTGCGTGGAGTGATGTTTGCCGTCCAACGGAGCTTGGCGGCCTAGGTGTGCTTGACATCAAGCGCATGAGCTGGGCTCTCCGAGTCAGATGGCCATGGCTGTGTCGTACTGACGATGCAAAACCTTGGGCAAGTTTCCCAATCAAGAGCAGCAAAAATGTCCAGGCTCTTGTCCACGCAGCAGCCAAAGTGCAGCTTGGGAATGGCAACAAAGCACTATTTTGGTCTGACAGGTGGCTTGCAGGACAGTGCATTGCAGACCTTGCATCTGATGTTCTGGCCGCTGTCAGCACTCACACCACCAAGGCTCGGAAAGTGGTTTCAGCTCTCCACAACAATGCATGGATCAAGGACATTTCAGGTGCCCTAACCTCAGATTGTATTATCCAATTCCTAAACCTGGTCGATATCCTCTCTGCACAGCAAATCAGTCCAGACTCTGAAGATGAGTTCATCTGGCATCTTGTGGCGTCTGGAGAGTACACCACCAAATCTGCTTATACAGCTCTCTTCGAAGGCACGGTTAAATCCCCTCACGACAGGTCGATCATGGAAGTTTTTAGAGCTGTCCACCTGGGACGAGCTCATGGCTTTTCTAAGATGAATCGAGCCCTAGTCACCCTGCTGCCCAAGAAACAAGATGCCACTGAAATCAAAGACTTTAGACCTATCAGTCTTGTTCATAGCATTGCTAAGCTGATTGCCAAAACAATGTCGCTACGGCTCGCTCCCCTGCTGCCAACCCTGATTTCTCCCAGTCAAAACGCCTTCATCCGTGGTCGCACTATTCACGATAATTTCATGCTTGTTCAGCAAATGGCCAAATCGTTTCATGCAGCCAATTCTCCGATAGTCTTGCTGAAGCTAGATATCACTGTCTCTTGGTCGTTCCTCACTGATTTGATGCAGCACATGGGCTTCGGTCACCTATGGATTAACCTGGTTTGCCTTCTGCTATCCACGGCCTCCACACGCATTCTGGTCAATGGTTCGCCTGGAGATGAAATTCACCACCACCGAGGGGTTCGACAGGGAGACCCTCTGTCTCCTATTCTATTTGTCCTGGTTATGCAAGTATTGCACTGCTTGATTGACATTGCTGCTCGTCTAGACTTACTTGCTGAGCTTCCTGGAAGCTGTGGTGCTTGCCGCACCTCGTTGTATGCTGATGATGCCATTATTTTTCACAAGCCCACTCAACAAGACCGTGAGACTATTATTGAACTCCTGAGGTTGTTTGGAGTTGCCACTGGTCTGCATACAAACATTCTCAAAAGGGCAGCTACTCCCATCTGTTGCAGTGATGAGCAGCGACTAACTATTGCGCAGACCTTACATTGCCCAGTTAAGGATTTTCCTATTGTTTACCTTGGTGTTCCTCTCTCAATCTGGAAACTGCGAGCAGAAGACTTGCAGCCTCTCATTGACAAACTTCATGATAAGCTCTCAGGTTGGCCTGCAGGTTTGTTGTCCAAGGGTGATAAATTGGTGCTTATCAAGTCTGTGCTCTCGGCAGCCCCAATTCAAACTATGCTAGCGACTGACATGCCAAAACTTATTAAGGATGCTATCATCAGAGAGCAGCGCTCCTTCTTCTGGTCGTCAGGTCGAGATGATGGTGGAGGCAGCTGTGCTGTTGCCTGGAAGGATGTCTGTCGCCCAGTCGAATATGGTGGCCTGGGTGTTCTTGATTTAAAGCGCATGGGATGGGCTCTATGTGCACGCTGGGCTTGGCTCCGTAGAAGTGATGACTCTTGCCCTTGGACCAACTTTCCCGTCCATCTTGGTCGCCATGTCGAAGCCCTTGTTTATGCAGCAACTACAGCCACCCTTGGTAATGGCACTAAGCTGCTTTTCTGGTCGGATAGATGGCTTGCTGGGCAGAGTATTGCAGATCTTGCCCCTGCCGTGGTTGCTGCTGTCAATCCTCGTGTCATCAAGCGCCGGTCAGTCGCCTCAGCCTTACCAGAGAATGCCTGGATCAGGGATATCACTGGCACCCTCTCCACTGAAGCTAGCATCCAATTTCTTCACTTAGTGGACATCACTGCTGAGCAGGAGCTGCATCCCGGCTCGCAAGACACCTTAACTTGGAACCTCACTGAGTCTGGCTCATACTCTGCCAAATCTGCTTACAAAGCATTTTTTCAAGGCTCCACGTTCTCTCCTCATCACAACTCAATCTGGGAATGCTGGAGCCCTCTCATATGCAAAGTATTTGCTTGGCAGGCCTCGCTTGATCGATGTTGGACAGCAGAAAGGCGCAAATGCCATGACTTGGATGATAATGACACCTGTGCTTTATGTGATCAGGAGGTTGAGTCAATATCCCATTTGCTCACTCAATGTTCCTTCTCTAAACAGATATGGCATGACATTCTGTCCAAACTTAACCTGCTTGGTTATATGCCTCGAGCTAATGAGAGCTTCAACGATTGGTTTGCTACTGCTGCAGATAATGCCAGCCCTGCAATGCAAAAAGGTGTTAAATCTCTAATTCTGCTAACCATTTGGAGGCTCTGGAAAGCTAGGAATGATGCGATCTTTAAGAATATCAATCCCATTAGAGAAGACCTGATCGTTTCTATTCTGGAAGAAGCAAAGTGGTGGATGCTTGCTGGGGCAAAAGCACTTCGTCGCCTACCTCTGCACTCCAGGCCACCTGATGGCGCGGTAGTCGGGGCCCTCCCAGGCTAACAAACGTTAGCCTTGTATAGTTCTTTGTACCTTCTTCTTTTTCTTTCTTGTTTTGCTTAACCTTTAGTTTCTTTCGCCTTTTCTATTTTTAACGTTTGTAGCTTCGCTACACTGGTGTACCACCCGCTTTCTCTGCGGTTTTCTTCTAATACACAAAGACACACACTTTGGTGTGTGTTAAAGAAAAAAAATGCAAAGTCTTTGCTGGGCTTGCCTCGCATGACCGGTGCTGGACTGCTCAACACCGCATGCGCCACGGCCTGTCGGATGATGACACCTGCGTGCTCTGTGATCAAGAGGCCGAGTCCATTGCCCATCTCATGACTCAATGCACCTTCTCACAGCACATTTGGCACTATATCTGCAGCAAACTCAACCTCCAGTCGTGTATGCCAGATCCCAACATGGAGTTCACCACTTGGTTTGAGATGGCTGTCGCAAACTCTGACCCTGCAGTTCAGAAAGGGGCTAGATCAGTCATTATCCTCACAATGTGGAGACTCTGGAAGACTGCGCAACAATGCCATCTTGAAAAACTTAACCCCAAACAGACATGACCTGGCGCAATCTATCCTTGATGAAGCTAAATTGTGGTTGCTCGCCGGCCCTAGGGCGTTACGTTGGCTTCCCCTACATGCTAAGCCTCCTGATGAACCACTGGGACAGAACCTGCAGGCTTAACAAAGTTAGCCTTGTACAGTTTTTCTTTCCTTGCTTTCTCTGAACTTTTTTCGTAGCCTTGCTACCACTCTGTAATGCGTATTCTTCTAATACACAATGACGCACGCTTAGGCGTGTGTTCGAGAAAAAAAACTTCATTGGATATGTCAGGCCTGCAAGGATGGACTTCTGCTTGTTCTGCTTGGGCAACTTCATTGCGATTCTGTCATCATTAGCAACTGGAGAACAAGCTGAAGCAATATTGGATCATGTGGAGGAACGATGGGAAGAATTTATTGGAGAGATGCCCTTGAAAATCTGTGACTCTGCAATGGAAAACCAGGAATATCAGATAGTTACTGGATGTGTCCGAGAAAACATCACATTGAGTTACCACAGTGCAGGATCATGGCCAGGTAAGTCTCACAAATAGTTGGATTAGCACCTGATCGTTCAAATTTTGTGCTCGCTAGGAGTAGTATTGATCTGTTTTAGCTAGCTCTTCTGTTAAGGATTGGTTGATGTATGATTCTTCTGTGAACCTTGGTGAAGTTGCAAGGTTAACAAAATTTCTCTTATCAACGTAATTTTTCTTGTCTAGCAATACTCCTGCTTTGTTTGATGTAGCATAGGGCTGATTATGGTGATCCTTAGGCATTTGTCTTCAGAAAAAAAAGGTTTGTGTACAGTAGGGGTGTTCAAACCTGGTTTGGATTCAAACCCTTGTTGTACGGCATCAGTATTCCAGGAAACCTTAGGATGACACCCTGTCGTATCATGTCCCTAAAATACATGCACTTGTTTTAAGCTTGTGTTGTATAGTGGTTTAGGACTTGAGCACATACTTGCATTGCGTGGTACTCCCTCCGTTCCTTTTTAAAAAAGAACGGAGGAAGTACTATAGTATTTACTTTTGTGTTTAGCTTTACACCTGTTCATGATATATATATGGACGCAAGTATAGAGATGTCCGGAAGTTAAGGAACCTGGTGAGAATGGTAGTTTGTAGATGATCTTATGGTGAATAGCTTCAGAAGTTCTATGTGTGTCACTCCCATTTATCACCACACCTATGTTCGTTCAGAATTAGCTCCTTGGATCTGTGCCTATGCATTATATTCTGTTCTTTCTAGCATTTCTTTATGGCAACCTGCTTACCCATTGTTCTCCTTTTCTGATGTGCGCAAAGCAGTGCTGCTGTGGTTCTTGGTGGTTGTCAGTGTGAAGCTGGGGCGTCCCCACATCGTCCACCACACAGTGGAGCTGATGGAGAAGTGACTGGGTAAGGATGACATCCCCGAGTACTATCATGGCCAGACACCTTGTTATGTGGGAAGCAGGCGCGCAAGTTTGTGGTCTGTCGCGGCTACCTTGTGGCCAAGATGCTCCTTGACGTCTCTCCAACCTCCGAGCTGTCTCCCTGGAGGACGGCGGCCACATCCCGGGAGCCTGTCCTCAAGGGCAACTCCTGTCCTTGAAGTGAAACACCTGCCCGCATGTAGCAACAGGTTTAACTTGGTTCTGACGTAGAGTTAGCCCTCTGCAAACACAGTAATCTATGCAGATACGTTCGAATCTGTCACTTGTTACAGTAGAAATGGTATGATTGATGAAACCGTGAGGGTGAAGTGGTAGCGATAATTGGTCATTTGCTTGTTTATTATGCGGGTGCACCCCATTCTTTTTGCCAAAAAAATGTAAACTAAACTTCTAGACATACATTGTGTTGTATCTTGTGCATCTGTGAAGTTTCATCCAAAAATATGATAATATGTGTTGGATTTAACCGTCGCTAATTGTTATTGCATTTTGGAGAAATTTGCCAGAGCAAGCTATATGAAAAACTATCTATGAGGACACCGTCACGCCACCGCCGGCAGATCCAGGCCCGGCAGCCTAGATCGAACCCGCAGCGAGCCGCCGTTGGCCCCCCACGCAGCCGCCGTCGAGCCACTTCCTCGCAGAAGTCGGCTGAGCAGCCACCACCCGCCCGCGCCGCCCGGAGACGCGCCGCCACCACCGTCGTCCGTCACGTCACCGCAGCAGGACACGCCCGCGCCGGCACGCCATGGCCTCTGACGGACGGACCACGCCCTGACCCGGAGGAGACATCCCGCGCCCCTCCACCCGAGCCCGAGGACGAGAGGACCTCGCCGCCGCCGACGCTGACCGGGCTAGGAGTTAGTTCTATCAATGAACAAGCATGTCCCATAAAGTCGGTTTACAAATCACATAAGTATAATTGAGTTGTCTTTCTAATTAAGTCGGGATTTCATATGTTATGTTGGTTAGTTTTGTGAATGACACTCTCATACTGATACTTACTATCTACTTTGTCTTAGTCAACACAAGATATAAATTTTAGGTTGTTATACATAGATAATGTCCATTTACAGATTTGTATCAAATTGTATAAGATGCAAAGTAGATTTTTTTTTTTTTGCAAAATAATGTGGCTATCACCTTACATAGTTTGAATTATCATGTGTTAAACGTGTGGAAAGAAAAATATTTGAGAGATTCGTAGCAACACACGAGCATTCAACTAGTTTTTGTGGTATTACAGACACCACTTGTCGTGTGTGGAAGGAGGTGCCTAAGAGCATGCATGTCTAACAGACCCCCTATTTTTCTGCCCCGTAAAACGCGAGTAGAGGACCCTGTATCAAAAAAAATGCTCACGCAAGAACCATTCCGTCTAATAGACCCCGTATTTCACCCCGTATTTTTGAAAATTTCAAACCCCGGACAAATTCTTTGTTTGCATTTCGTTCAGAATAGAGTTTTCTCTTTGGTGGCTGGATGCTGATCCGACCTATAAAGAGGGTCGGACAGTTCGATAGTTCATCACGTTCATAGATAGATTATAGATAGGGATTTTACAAAATTGCGCGATCCTAATGGATCGCGACTTCTACGAATCGACCTAGTCGTCGAGGATGACGACTGTCGCATTGCCGGAGGCCTCCCGTGCCTCCATCTCCGCCACGGCGGCGATGGCCTGCGCCGCATCGGCTTCCTCCGCCCGAGCCTTGTCGGCGGCATCCTTCAGGGACGCAGCCACCGCCTGCAAGTAGAGGGGGTCTTCCCCCTCCTCCGCCTCCTCTTCCTCCTTGCCGACTCGCGGCGCTCCTCCGCCGCTGGTGCTCGCCTCCCATGCCGCCTTCGACCGGCGCTGCTGCTCCCAATCCGCGTGCCATTTGTCGAAGTCGACGCCGCTCATGAGCGGCGGATCGGCATTGTAGTAGCGCCCGGCCGCCGCGAACTCGCGGAGCTTCGGCGACACATAGAGGGCGCCGGCGACTCCCGGCGGCGGAGAGCTTGCAGTGGCGCCGCCACGCCTCCTCGAGCGTGTCCGGCGAGCGGGATCGCTTTGATCCGGAGGCGGGCGACGCGCTAGTGCTCGTTCGTGCGGACATGGCGAGCGGCGGTGCTAATGCTGCGGCGTGCGGCGTGGAATTTCTCGCCGGAGCGTGTGCGGGGAGGCGGCGGCGCACTACTGAGATAGGGTTGCGAGTGAGGGGTTCGACCCCCACTCGCACCTACGCCGTATTCCGCCGATACGGGCCAGCCCGAATACGGAGCCTGCTAGACGGTCCAAAATGCGCTCACCCCTATCCCACCAGAATTATACGGGCGGGCGCGTTTTCTTTTTTTTTTTTTTTTATTTTTACATGCGGGCGGGCGCCAGCGTTTTGAGGGGCCTGTTAGCTCTAAGGTCGTTTTTTTTAGAGATTTCCGCAACTCGTCCAAAAGAAAAACCAAGTTCGTAAGAAAGAAGGGCGGCCTAGGCCTTTTTCCCTACCAAGTGAGCCGCGAGGCTACAAATACGGCCCACCGGTCTCTCGTCCTGGCAAAACAAAAGCCAGAGAGAAAAGCAAAGTTAAGAAGAGCTCTCCACGACTGAAACCCTACCCGGAGCCCCGCCGCCGCCGTCGCCTCTCGCTCTCGCTGTAAGACTTCGAAACCCTTGCACCCCAAAGCTCCCATCTTTCTCTCCCATACGACCCGATCTGATCCGATTCGTGCGTGCTCGTCTAGGTTTCCATCCGCCGAGCAGCCAGGGGAGGAGGGGGTGAAGAAGGCCAGCGCCACCATGGCGGACGAGGAGCATATGGAGAGGAAGGAGGAGGCCACCGAGGTGAAAAGCGCTCTCTTTTTCTCTGTCTCCTCTCTTCCGTTTCGCGCAGCTGCTTCGGGGGATTCGTCTTTGGTTTGGGCGGCGAATAGGCTACCCGAAGGAAGGGGACGGGTTAGGGTTTCGTGCTTATGAATCCGCGACGATGGGGGCGATATGTTGTCGATTTGTATACATACTAGGTTATTGAAGAACGAGTTATTCTGCTAAGTCAAGGCATAGGTTTGGTTGATGCGCGATGTGCCGTCAGATGTAAGGACTGCGCCGGTTTGTTCTCTGGGTTGGAAGCCAAATTATTTTACTTATTCTGATTTGTTTCACGTACGAGAGAGTTAAAGTTATTAAGCATAGGATTTCAAGCTCATGTAGCATTGAACAGCATTATGTGGTTGGCTAAAACATTTGAACTCTTAATGTTAATGAACGGCAGTAATGTCCCCTGATGCAGAAGTTACTGGCTTTACTTCAGGGTGTACTATTTATTGTTAAGTTCACTTTGGTTTGGATTAGCGATTGCCTGCTTGTTGGTGTTTCATATATAGCTTTGATCTTCCCTTGTCTTGTCTGTAGGGCATGCTTATTGACAATGTTTGTGGTATTTTGCAGATTGCCCCTTTCGATCCAACCAAGAAGAAGAAGAAGAAGAAGGTTGTGATCCAAGATCCGGCTGATGAGGTTGATAAGTTGGCAGAGAAGACAGAGAGCTTGGCAGGTTTGTTTAGTATGCTGCAAAAGATGGTTTCATCATCTGCTTGCCACTCTTGTTGAAACTTGTATGCATTGTTTTCAGTCGCTGAGTCTGGCGAGCCAAGCTTCACAGGACTGAAAAAGAAGAAGAAGAAACAGGTGAGTTCCTTAGGCCGAGTTTGTTGTTTCTGTCCTATGTTTTGATTATTTTTATGCTGTCAAGAAAAAGATGTTGTGAGATGTGCGCTATCCTATTTTGTACATCAAATTAAATTCTTATATCCCATTCTCCTCTTATATGCATCTCATATGTTTTGGAGATCAATTCCTTTTTGCAATTTTCTACAACTCACTTATGCTCAAATTTCAGGTGGAACTTGACCCATCGCTTGTTGAGGCTGCTGATGGTGAAGACACTCTTGGTAAATATATCGATTGTTAGTAGTTCTATTTTTCCTTGACATTGCATTTGCTGCTGTCTCTGAGCATGTGATTTCCAGATGATCAAATTGGAGAGGATGAACAAGGAGAAGGGATTGTGTTGGGTGGAGTGACCCAATACCCATGGGAAGGGACTGATAGAGATTACAAGTATGACGAGGTAATTGATACTTCATTTCTGTTAAAGTTTCATTATCCTGTTGCTATTGTATGTGGACAAATGATAGACCATGAGCTCTATGAACAAATAAATAGAAAAGATCATGAGTTTTTTCCTTAAAAGCAGTAAGGTGGTACCTTCTCCCACCATCAGTATATCTTCACAAGCCATATTTCGTAAGGTGGTACAGTGTATATATTGAGAGTGCTGTATTTTTTTTTGTGTGTTTCTTGATTTAGCTATTTCTTTGCTGTTTATACTGTAGATGCTCTGGTACATAATTAGCATGTTGGGCAGTGCCAATTTTTTATCGTTTTCAATTGCATTACCTTTTCTGAAACCTTGTCACTAATTTGTTTGGTTACAGCTGCTTGGCAGAGTCTTCAATATCCTGCGTGAGAATAATCCAGATCTTGCTGGTGATAGACGAAGAACAGTTATGAGGCCCCCTCAAGTTCTTAGAGAAGGCACAAAGAAGACAGTTTTTGTGAACTTCATGGACTTGTGCAAAACGTATGATTCTTCTTTGTTTTCACTCCTTTTGATCTTGTTCCCCTGTTAGTTTGTTTTCATTCGAAAATCATAAGGCTGTCATGAGCTAATTTAAGTGGTATTTCTACTTACCAGAATGCATAGGCAACCTGAGCATGTGATGATGTTTTTACTTGCTGAGATGGGAACAAGTGGATCCCTTGATGGGCAACAGAGGTTGGTTATCAAAGGAAGATTTGCCCCGAAGAACTTTGAAGCAATACTGAGGAGATATATCAGTAAGTTTGCTGTTTCTTTCATGACTGCGGTTTCAACTCCTTTTCTGCGTCTTTTATGTGCAAGTAGTGGTAGCACTAGATGCACTTAGGAGAAGAAAATGCATAAATTTTCTATATTTTTATCTCTGAGCTGCTTTAATTTTTTATGCTCAATGGACTAACTTCTGCTATCGCAATTTCACTCGTTTCAGATGAATATGTCATATGCAATGGATGCAAGAGTCCAGATACTATCCTTTCCAAGGAGAATCGGTTGTTCTTCCTACGTTGTGAACAGGTAAGCACCCTATTATTCTGCGCAGACGAGTTACACTAAGCAGTTTGAATTTGATCATGTTTATATCTTCTGTTTCTTGTACAAATTTGGCTAATTTTGGTTTTATCTGTGTTTTGCCTTTGATAACTTGCCAGACTGCATTTTGTGACAAGTATTTGTGTAATACTATCTGCAAGAGCTCAGGCTCAAAATCCGTCATAGTTTTTTTCCTTTTGGATTGCATTGTCATCTTTTGCTGAACCTAGATTGCAAGTGCTATTATTTGGTTACATTGTTTGACAAATATGTTATGTGAACATTTGAGGTTTAAAGCTGTACCATAGGTCCTTGGTATTCCTTTTTATTGTTTTAAGCTATTATGTTCTGTTTTTTATGTTTACGTTCAATTATAGTGTTTCCCATGTCTACTCTCTACCTATGATGAATTGCAAACTGTATTGCCTACATTGGTTGATCAATCTTATGAGAAACTTCTGCAATTTCTGAGGATGGTTAATTGCCATTTATTTAGTCAGCTGCATTTTTAAATGTAGAATTTAGAATCTGTATTCAAATGAGAATCTAGTTTCTACGTATGATGAGTTGCAAACTGTATTTGGTTGCCACTTATGTAGTTCTGTCCATGATGAGCTGCTGAGTTATTTGGTTACAATGTTTGACAAACATGTTGAGAACATTTGAGATTTAAGGCTGTTCCATAGGTTCTTGGTATTTCCCCGTGTCTAGTCTCTACCTATGATGAGTTGCAAACTGTATTGCCTACATTGGTTGATCAATCTTATGAGAAACTTCCGCAACTTCTGAGGATGGAACGTTGCCATTTATATAGTCAGCTGCATTTTTAAATGTAGAATTTAGAATCTCTATACAATTGAGAATTTAGTTTCTACCTATGATGAGTTGCAAACTGTATTGCCTACATTGGTTGATCAATCTTATGAGAAACTTCCGCAACTTCTGAGGATGGAACGTTTGCCATTTATTTAGTCAGCTGCATTTTTAAATGTAGAATGTTGAATCTCTATACAATTGAGAATTTAGTTTCTACCTATGATGAGTTGCAAACTGTATTGCCTACATTGGTTGATCAATTTAATGAGAAACTTGCACAGCTTCTGAGGATGGAACATTGCCTTTCATTTAGTTAGCTGCAATTTATGTATTTTTTAATGTAGAATATATAATCTGTATACAATTTTGCCTACATTGTTTTACAAATCTATTTGTGATGATATTGCAACGTTCTGAGTTTTGTATGTTTCATTTTAATTGTTTTTAGCTAAAATGCTGTCATTTATGTGTTGAATGCGCTACTGGTGGTATCTGGGCTGTCTTTCCTATGATGAGTTGCTAACTGTATTGCCTACATTGTTTGATCAATCTTATGAGAAACTTCTGCAACGTCTGAGGATGGATACCTTTACATTTCGTACTAGTTCATGTGTTCTCTACCTATGATGAGTTGCAAACTTCATTGCCTACATTGTTTGACTAATGGTATGAGAAACTCCTGCAACTTCTGAGGATGGAACACTGATATTTGTTTGTATTGCGTTACCTCTAGAGCTTTGAACTTTCTACCTCTGATGAGTTGCGAACTTTATTGCCTACATTGTTTGACCAATCCTATGAGAAACTGATGCAACATCAGAGGACTCAACATTATCATTTCTGAGAATCTGCTGCGATCTAGTACTCCCTCCGATCCAAATTAATTGTTGCAGATTTAGGAAAAATGTATCTAGATCTGTCTAGGTTCATTGAATCTGAGAACTGATTTGGGTCAGAGGTAGTATATTTGTCTTGCCTTAAGAGTTCAAATATTAGTTATTGCCTACATTGTTTGACAAATATGTTAGTGATATAAAGACTGCAACTTCTGAGGCTTCAGCGTTATCATGGCTCTTCTGCATTTTTACTTGCTGTCTCTATCTGAAAACTAATGCTTACAGTGTCTTTTACCTATGATGAGTTGCAAACTTCATTGCCTACATTGTTTGACTAAACTTGTGAGAAACTTCTGCAACGTCTGAGGATGAAACATTGCCCTTTATTTGAATCTGCTGCAGTTCAGGAGGTTCTCATCTGCACACCTATTTTAACCAAACTAACTGATTTTGTTTATTATCTTATCAGTGCGGTTCGTCAAGGTCAGTTGCTCCTATCAAGGCTGGATTTGTGGCGCAAGTTGGCCGTCGGAAGGCTGGGACTTAAGTTATCTAGTGCTCGGATGCTATATCAACATAGTCCAATTTGCCGATTTACAACAATTATTGTCCAGTTCTTACTGTGCCTACACTGTTTTGTGGATTTCGTTTCCTGTACTTTGAATGTTGCTGTGAATTCCAGTTTATCTGAGAGGATCTATGTTTGCGGCCTGACTGCCTGTCCCCTGCTTTGATTTTCATGGAAGAAATCATTGTCTTGCTGCTTTGCTAGCGTTGTCAAAACACCTCAAAATATACATAACAGTGTATGAACGCTGGACGCAACTGTTGTCATTAGGGTTAGGAACCCAACAGGATAAAATCCAGGGATGTCGCTTCTTTCCTAGGGATGCAAATTGGTCTTCTCCTTGCATTTCTGTCCGGATCCCCGATTAATAATCGGGTAGCCTGGTACAAAACCAATTCATGCAATGCATGAGAGTATCTATTGCCATTCCTTTGGCTGATTCATTTCCTTTCGACGGGGCCGCTGACACGATTTGTCTTGTAATTTGTTTTTTAACCAAATTCACAAAAGAAGTCAATACATGAGCAAAAGTGACCATGCAAACAACGAAAATAGTGGTTAGCAACTGGGAGTGGTACTTTGGAACATTAGAGTATATGCTTTCTTTATTTTGAAATGCAATCTCAAAATTGAAATGAAAAAGTCACAAATACATCTTCACTCATAAAGTTGTTTCATGAAAAATTGACCTGTTGTATGACGTGTGTAAAAAAGATAAAATTCAATGCTAAATTAAGATTTTTAGAAGATAAATTTTCTCTTTTTGTTCCTAGCAAAACTTGAGGAACACATATATTTAGAGATGTACATGTAAAATCTTTTTTCAAAAATTTTCGATATTTTAACATATAATTTTTTGGTAGACGGAGCATACCCACCCAAAAACCGAATTGAATTTCCGTTAATAACATGACTATTTTAGTCAATCCCAAAGTGCACATAAAGAGTAGCTAATCAAGTTGCCAAAGGGGCACAAATTTGATTAAAACGAAGATCGTGTCACGTTGAATGGGGCTCTCTTCTTGATGCTCAAATCGGCGAACATGATTTAGTTCTCCTTCGAAAGCAATTTGGTTACAGCGTCCCTTGAATTTTTGACGAAAAGGATCACCTTTCTCAACGCATTGTCAAAAATGACCACCTCACAAGTGAA
Organism: Lolium multiflorum; assembly: GCA_030979885.1. Taxonomy (NCBI): domain Eukaryota; kingdom Viridiplantae; phylum Streptophyta; class Magnoliopsida; order Poales; family Poaceae; genus Lolium; species Lolium multiflorum. The sequence continues at coordinate 164,045 of JAUUTY010000304.1, forward strand.
TTATTAAAAAGAACCGCCTGCCGTCCTTGACTGTGGCGGCAAGTGCCTGCCGCCGTGGTCACTGGCGGCATGCTGACATGGTGTATGCCTCCACGGGCCGCTGGCGGCATGTCCTGGTACTGACCATGTCAAATCATGAGTAAAGAGGGTGCTGCGTTGCTGTGGCCATTAATCACAAGCTCAGGCTGACGAAATGGACTTGTACCAAGTACCACATGACATGTAGTACGAATGGAGATGTTTGTGTATGCTTTTTGTTAGGTCATCTCCAACGCTACGACCCAAATTAGACGTGTTGAGCTGTTCGGTTGTGACCGTTTGGGTGGTCGCGCGAACAGGTGATCATGGCCGACCGTTCGTTTGGGTCGCGCAGTGCGTCCAACGCGCGGACGCGACACAAAACAATAAAATCGCAAAAAACAATTAAATTTAAACTAAGTTCATTAAACTTATGCCCTACACAAAAGAAAGCTCAATATGGGCTTTAACTAAAAAAAAAAAACCCTAGGCTAGGGTTTGGAACACGGTGCCACCGGCGTGCCACCTAGTCTTAGTAGTACTCGTCGTCGTCCTCGTCATTGATGACGACTACGCCTCTGCAAAGTGCAGCCATTTGGCCAGATCCTCGAGGTCATTGCCCTCGAGGGACTACGCCTCTGCAAAGTGCAGCCATTTGGCCAGATCCGCGAGGTCATTGACCTCGAGGGACGTCCTTGCGTTTGGCCGAATGGTTGAAATCGACCGCGCGTTTGTTTGCGTCTAGTGGTGTCCCAGCGGCCCGATGCATAATCTTTTTTCCCCATTTGAAAACCATAATTTACATATTTGTAAAAATACAATAAAATGCTCTAGAAAATAAAAAGGGCCAACAAGGCCTGCTAAAATCTAGGTATGGACTACTGCTCGTCGTCGCTGATGAGGTCGATGATCTCCGGCATCCGCCATGGGAGCTGCTACGCCGGAGGTGGTGGAGGAAGGGCAGTCTGCGGCGACGGTGGCCACACATCCCAGACTGTCGAAGGAGCATAAGACAGCGCCGAGGTACCTCGTTCGGCGGCGCGCGTCGAACTCCCACGTCCCGAAGGAGATCCAGTTGTAGGAGTTGAGTGTGTACGCCGGATCTTCTCGGAGATCGGCCGGCAGGATGGCTCGGCGGCGGCGCACCTCGTCATGGTGCTCTCTGTCCTCGCGTGGCACGGGAGGGACCGACACTCGCCTAGACTTGCGGTACCAGCCTCCTCCAGGCACGCTCGCATCCGTTCATGGCACTGGCTGGTTTTCCTCCTAGAGGCGGCGCGCAAACTCGATGCGGACGTACCACCCCACCCGCGGCTTCTTGCCGGACCGCGAGCCGCTAGCCTCGTGGTCGTTCTTCGTCTTGCGGAATGACCAAGACTTACCCATGGTGTCGGTCGGATGGATACGGCGGGCTGTGGCAATGGTGCGGTCGAGAAGATGGGCGCTGATAACCCACAAGTATAGGGGATCGCAACAGTCTTCGAGGGAAGAAAAATCCAAATTTATTGATTCGACAGAAGGGAAGCCAAAGAATATTTATAAGCTTTAACAGATGAGTTGTCAATTCAACTGCACCTGGAAATAGACTTGCTCGCAACAGTTTATTAGTAGTAACAGTTTTATAGCAGTGGTAGTAGTGAAGTAACATCAGTAATGAAATAAAAAGCAGTAGCGATGATTGCAGTAGGAAGTAGGATTAAAATACTGTAGACACAAGGATGGATGAACAGGCGCTGCATGAATGAGATAGTTCATATAATAAACAAGACATATGCATTGCGAGTAATAATGATAAAAGCATCATAGTATAAATTAACCATAGACGTGTGTTCCTATTTAGTCGTGCATGCTCGCAATGAGAAACTTGCACGACATCGTTTGTCCTACCAGCCCGTTGCAGCGGGGCCTCAAGGAAAACTACTGGTAATTAAGTTACTCATTTTAATAGAGTGCCGGAACAATGAACACACGTGATCCTCACATCATAGCCATCCCCTCCGGTTATCCCAATTATTGTCACTTTGAGGCCTCGGGTTCCGGACAACGATATGTGTATACAACTTGCAGGTATGATCAAAAATAATAATTGTCCTCATGAATCAATAACATGTTCAGATCTGAGATCATGGCACTCGGGCCCAAAGTGACAAGCAGTAAGCATAACGGTGACGTAGATTCGGTCGCGCATCGGCGTCGGCGGCCCCATGTCGAAAGCCGCTGGCGCGGCTCGCCGGCTGCTGCCGGCCTCGTGGTCGTTCGCCGATGGCTCGAACTCGCGCTTCGGGGCCATGGTGGCGCGGAAGCTCGAGCGAGCGTGCGGGCGGAGTGGAGTGGGGAGTGGGGACTGGATAGGGACAGTCCCCCACTAGTCCACATTTAATAGGACTCGCCCGCCGACAGGTGGGCCAGCAAGGAGAGCAGGCGGACGCGCGAGGACGCCGCGTGCCATCCGTAGCCACGCAAACCTGGCCCAGATTTGGGCCGGGTTTGGGTCATCCCGAACACCGCGACCATCCGCATTTGAGGTGCGTCGTCGCGTTGGGCCGCATTTTTGTCCGTCGCAATCCATCCGGATGGGCGAGCGAGGGTGCGCGGTTGGAGATGGCATAAGAGATGGAAAAGAAACGAGTTCCACTAGGTAGTAGATCCTCATCGCTAGACATTGTAGATTGATGTATATGTCATCCACTAATCTGACTTGGTACATAGGTCTGCAAGAAAATATGTTTTACCCCCACCCTGGAAGGAAAAGCACCGGCATTACTGTGAGTAGTAGGCATCCTACCATAGGCATCCTAGCATGTGGCGTCAGAATTTTTAGCAAGGGGCGGGGCCTGCCGCACTGAGTGCATCCTCCACGGCACCCTGCCGCTGTTGCCTCCGGCAGCATGGCCCGCCACAGCTGACGGCGGCGGACGGCGCTGCTCGACGTCTAACGTGCCGCCAGGGCACGGACGGCAAGCTTCTGCCGCCACAGCGTGCGGCGGCATGTGCTACGCGTCGCCTAGGGGCACTGTTGCCACTGAGAACGTGGTCTTTTTTGTCAATTGCATTCACAGGTGGTCCTTTTTGTCAATAAATTTGGTAGGATGGTCTCTTTTGCTAAAAATTTGCGTCCCTCCTAGTCAGGGCCTCTTATGTCTTGACCATCATCGTCTTCAAGGTCTCGCTCAACGCGAGGGCCGACACATCATGCTTCAGATCAACCTTGATGGACTTGTGGCCCCTTGGCCGAGATAGATGGGCATTTTGGCCCGGGGCTTCGTCTTCGCCATCAACCGACCACTACCACATCGGCTTTGCCATTGTGGACATTGATCTCGTAGATCGCATGCCAATAATGAACCATGTGGTAGCCCTTGCCCCATTATACCTTCAAGAACTCCAAGGCCTGGGGCACCTTTAGATACATAATTTGTTAGACCTTGGTGATATGACAATGCATTTACATTCCACGACAATGCTGAGGCCGCTCACTTTACCCGAAACGACATGATCGATCGTCGCGCAAAACTAGTTTGTCTCTTGTTGGATGTACACCCCTCTTTTGAAGGGACAATTGGTTGCAGATACTATGAATCCGGAACGGAGCGAGTTACCGGTGTTCATAGAATTCTTGAGTGACCTTCTTCCAATACGCATGACCTTTTTGCTCGGCACCACATATAGGATCTTGGATAATGGAGAGCCAAGAATGGCAGAGAACGATGCCCTCTTTGTTGATGTAGTCGATGGTCCTTTGGCTCGTGCCCTTCTTCTTTCTATCGCCGGTGTCCTTGGCCCAGGTCTCGGCCTCACCCTCCTTGAAGCCCTTACCCTTGCCACCATCAAGCACGTGAGTGTCTTGATTCATTGGTTGGCCAATTTGGGAGAACAATGGCTCCCCATCAATGTCATACCCTTGGGTTCGGTTTCGATCCCAAGGCCGTCTACTGGGATAAAGCCGCTGCCATGGACCATCGCGTCAATGGAGGCATTGTCCTGCTCAGCGTAGGAGGCCTACGGATCACTAGACATCAGAGGAATATAGCACATGAGAAGGGACATGAGGTCGAACGAGCATACTGGGTCGATTGGCGTCAGGAGGGTCCGTGGCATTTACTCGAACAGGTTGCGGGGCGCAGGCATGTTCTCCGGTGGGATTGCTCGAGCCTTCCTGATGGGGTCAGTTCCCTGATACCCTCCCGGTTCCCCGATCCCCACCCAACGTGCGGTTCATGTCAAGATGTGAGGACGCCCTCGATGTACGGGACATCTGGTGACGAAGACCACGAACCGGTGATATGGGAGAGCGGCGCCTCGATCTGCCTTGCGGGCACAACGTACCTGGCGGCAAAATTGACGAGCGTCATTGTAGAGGTAGTCGTTTGGCCTAATAACTTAAAGAGTTCATCGACGAGGCCTGGGCATGGCCGATGATTACCCCGGCTTCATCACGAGCATGGGCTCATCGACGGAAGGCAATATGCCAAGCTAGGCGTCGGCCTGCATCTCCAAGGCCATCACAGCAGCCACCCTCGCGGTGGCGTCGACAACTTGCTGGTCTCTCTTTGCCGGCATGATGGCGCTCCGACCCTTTCGTTTCTTGGCATGTATCCCCCTCTCCTCCGCCGCATGCTCCTTTTTCGACACCTTGGCCTTCGTCCCTTGGCCGGCGGCCACATCCTGCTTTGGGGTTGGTTTTGGGGCGGGGTCTTGAACGGTTGGGCGCTAATTCCGGCGGCTTGGTCGGCGTCCATGGAGGCGACGTTGTCCATTTCAGGCTAGGGCTTGGCGGTGATGAAAATATGATTTTTCAGGTGGCGGGAGTGCGAATGGCTTCCGTGCCACTAGCAAGCGGGCCATGTAGGTATAGAAGGTAGACAACAAGCGATCACACGTGGACTCGCTTACTCTCCGCGCCAATGCATTTCGAGCCCAAATTTAGGCTGGGTTTTACCCATTTTCTGACCGACCAAACACAAACGAATACTTTTATTTCATTTGCATCAAACTGCTGGAGATGCCCTTATGCTTGAACTCCGTACTCTCGCGGAAAAAAATTGTGATGAGATGATGGCAACATGGACCCATGCTCATCGCATATGGCCTAAGAAATATGAAGCCAACAACAAATATTTCTCACCAAACAAGTTCAAACGATGCTCCCATTCAATTTTGCGAGAAGAACAAGTTCAAATCATCAAATGTTCCGACATGACGCGCTCATGAGCACGTGGAAACGCCAACTCGTTCGCCGCCGGGCGTCAACGGGTCGTTGTTGGGTCACTCTCTGGTCCCAGTTCCTTTAGGGTGTGGCGTCCGTGGCCATCAAGAAACTTGTGCGCCTTGCTTTTCCACAAGCCGCAGCCCATCATCCGTGGCCGCCAAGCCAAGGGCCAAGACATCGTTCGTACGAAAGAAAAGAGAAACTAAGAAGAAAAACACCAATGACTATAAAATGCCACTTGATCTGAACTACTTGTGCACACATCACACAACTTCACGGACAGTTAACACTCACAAAATGACTAACAAATCGACTAATGGTGGTCGAGGTAGCAGCATCGGCTTCTTCGTCACCATGGAGCCGGCTCTGCGGTCTGGCTGCCATTGATCGTTCTGTGGGCGCGGCCGGTGAAGAATCCTATACGTACGAGTGCGCAGCTGGCTTGATTCCGGGAGAACTGTACTACTGTAGTACAGTACGTACGTATGTGCGCGCCTACGATCGCTAAGGTTCGCATGATTGATAAAACAAGAAGAAACACGTGAGCTCCTCACTCTGAGTTTTTTTTTTTTTGAAGCTGAACAGTGAGTTTCCTCACTACATATATTTTTATTAATTCTATGGGGTCACTCTGAGTTTATTGTTTTATGTTTCTTGTTTTGCACATAATTAACGGTGTTGTGTGGAACGTCATCTACTAGTATTCTATTTTGTATATATCTAATTAAAATACTTTTACTCCGTTCTCCCCTCACATGCACTCATATGTTTTGAAGCGTAATATAGACATAGACATATATTATGAAATCACGACAACCTATCCCCATACCGAAAGGCAAGTCGAAACAAATGAGATGCCAACACATAATCCACGGCAACGATCAACCCTCTTAGATTGACTCAACACTTTTGACGGTGTTTTAATCATCCATCATAAAGTAATAAATAGTTGAACAATAGTACATGATGAATTGTGTCTCACATGGATGCATTGTGCTCCTCAAAGAGACAATCATAATGGGCGGCCATTGGGGCTCTTCAACACACAACACATGTACTTATAATCACCAACCAAGCGAGCATCGATGGCTCATACATAAACAAACATAACCGATGACATAAAAAATGCTAAAATGCCTCATAAGTAATGCTTGCCTTGATGGTAGCAATGGGATCATATGCGGATAGGTTGAAAACGTTGGATAATTCCGGTTACACCAATCATCAAGAATGTCACTACCGCCAAGATTCGACATCAGTAATCATCAGCCTACATATTGACCAAGCAAACATGAACCGTAGCTTCATAAATCATCATCGGCCTTAAAGATCGACAAACCAAACATCCATGGTGGCCTCACAAATCATCATCCGCGTGTCTATATCCTCCCAAATCAAACGTCCTACCCTCCACAATAATGTAATCTGCACCCAAACTAATTTGGCTTGCATGTAATACTAGTCCATACAAATGAGACAAATAACTCTAGATGAGAACTTATATATGACAAACAGTCTTAAAAGTGCAATTGCGTCATCATCATATCCTAATCTAGGGTTTGGGGATTACTTAATGTCGTTGCCTCGGGCCGATGGTGAGGAATGTGTTGCATCATAGAGAGAATGGGTGCCATGAACACCAAAAAGAGGAGGGAGCTGACGCCATCACCGTCGTGGTGGTGGTCTTCAATGGAGGGAGACGATAGGTAAGAGAAGTGGAGAGGAGAGCAAGAAGGCGAAAGAGGGTGAGGGGAGGGGGCCTGGACGATGTGGGAATACATGGAACCGTTCTATAAGGGACGATGCGTCTCTCGTCTATCTGCGTGCATGAGTGTTTGCCTCCCTTGTGCCCGCTCGGGCCTGGCTCGCTAGAAACGGGCAAATTGACCTTTCCCACTAGGCTTGGCTCAATGGTCCTTCAAGCAGGGCACCAACCAATCCAGAGGAGTCGTGCAAACATCCAAACATCACAAACTACACGTGGTGGGCATGCTTGGTGGTCATGCTGGTTATTAAACACGGCCCCTAGATCTTCATCGTGTTGCATAACCTTTACACGCACAAGTATGTGTTTTCTCCAGATTAGATACAAGGATCGAGCCATCACATAGTATTGCATATTGACGCTCTATATTACCCCAATGTCCTTGAAGAGACCTTAGATTTAAAGTCGACTGAATAGTTCCTTTTTTTGTTTGTTAAGATCATATGTGGAGAACCAAGACTAATTTGCTATATTGTACTATATGAGCTGTTTTGATTTCCTATGTTGAGTGGACTAACTTCTGCTGTCGCAATTTTCACTTACTTTATATGAAAATGCCATATGGAATGGATGCAAGAGCTTTGATACCATCCTTACCAAGGAAAGTCGGTTGTTCTTGAAGTTCTTCCTTCGCTGTTAACATGTAAACTCTTACTCCGTTTTATTGTGCGCAAACACTAGTTTCACTAACAATTAGAATTTCAATTCATACGTTGACCTAAACGCATTTTTAAACAAATAAATGCATCTTTAGTGCTTCCAAACTTCTCATTTGGGCTTTATCCGTATGACTGCAATTTTTCCAGAATTTTGCGACTTTTTTTGTTTCGAGAGTTAGAAAAATATTCGCATTTCTCTTAAGATATTTCATTACCTTTGAATTTACATATTAAAACTAACATAAATCCTCACAAATAGACAACTAAAATGGTTCATATGTGAGGGATTACGCAGTACCATGGTTCGTATGCTTGGTCTTTATTGTTCTTAGGTAAATGGTGTTATTTATGTTTTGAATCTGCTACTAGTGGTTCCTCTTTTTCATCTTCATTTTTATAATTAAAATGGTGTAATTTAATCCACATCTACTTACTAATGTTTGGTGTGCTTTCTACCTATGACTTGCCAATTGTTTTTTCTACGTTCTTTGACTATTCTTATGAGAAACTTCTGCAAGGTAACATTGCCTTAATTTTTTTAATAACTTTTTCTGCAGTTTCGTTATATTCTTGCATTGAAGAGTTCGCAGATTTTCACGTCGTGCCTATGATGAGTTGAAATCATTGCCTACATCGTCTGATAAATATTATGTGATATAATTCAACATCTGAGGCTGAGGCAGTACCTTTCTATTTCTTGTTTGCAGTTTGTAGCCATGAATCGCATTTAGTAATAGTTCATATGTTTTGCACCAACGTTGAATTGAAAACTTTGTTGGCTACATGTTTTACAATTGCTTTACGTTTAGATATTGCTTTTCTATTTTGGAGTTGATTTGATATTGAGTTGAAACTCTTGCCTACATTGTTTGACAATTGCTTTTGTTGTAATAATAAAGCCACAACTGGCCATGAGTGTTACAATGGTATGCCAAGTTTCCAGCTATAGATTACAAGCTCAGAGTACAACTACAATACCATACAAGATGTGAGAAAACAAGCTAATCCTAAGACGCCGCTTGGTCCCGTCAAAGAAGGCATGTCTTCAGCTGTACCTGAGAGTCACCGATCCTGATCAAAACTAACATACCTTACTTGCAACCACCTCGCTAACCATAGAGATAGATGCTGGACCAGCACATCAAGAAGACTGAAGAATGGACAGGAAAGGGACTTCGAGGAACTTCTCCAAGATAGGGAACAACGCCCAATGACATAATCGTCGTTGACATAGACCAAGATCATGCAAAGCTTTCGCTAAAGCACCAAACCAGCATCCCATCGAACTCGTCCACCAAACCATCATTGGCATGAGGAAAACATCCGGTCAGCTGTCGATAGAAAATGTCTCAAAGAAGATATCCATGCAGTAAGAGGCTGGCGAAGGTGAGACCATGGGGTGGCTCCAAAGTCACAGTGGTAGCAAAAGACAAGCAAAAGTCCATGGTGAAGCACACATACATAAGAGACATGATCCAGCAAAATGGAAGAGATGAGCTTCATCGTGAACCCATTGGTACATGTCTTATCATATTCAGGTTGTATGTTGTCTGAAATATATGGATGCTACCAACAATAGATATATGTATTGCAACAAGGATTCTTCCATGAACCAATACAGAAATAACACCAAAATACTCAAGTAGCGTCTATTTATTTCCGACAAGATAGGAATTGAATATGATATGACCAGCAAGATAGGAATTGAATATGATATGACCAGCAGCTTCACTTCAGTGACGGACGTAGGATTTCCTTTTTGAGGTTAGCGATATAGTTGACCTCAGCTAGAAACAACTCAACATAAACATGTAGCCGGAAGGAGTGAACATCAGATTGCGTAAAAAATTACAAGTGCATTAATATTTTTGTATATCAAATTTCAAACAAGTTTATCAACATATATTATATATGATAATCTCCAAAGCCTTCTGACAAGTAAAATCCATTCCAAAATTCAATGAACTTCAGTAACGAAATTTGTTGGTAACGAAAATGAATCCTTGTGCTAGTAATAATACTAGAACATAGCCATCTTACTGTTTAGGGATGTCTTCCTCCTGGATGACATCCCAACTCATAATATCGTCCTTAGGCATAGATTCAACTAAGATACCGAGTTTCATTGGATTTGTTAAAATGTGTTTATAGCCATCTAGTACTGAGTTCAGCCGCAAAGTGCTCTCGAGTCAAATCTCTTTCCCTTCCTTTTCCATCATTGATGTCCCTCTTTGCTGGGTCGCGATTTCCTTCCTTAGAGCAAACAGATCTCCTACTTTTTTCTCACACCTCATGATGTTCTTCCTGACGCTGAACCCTTTCTTTTCAGCATAAGCATTTTAGAAGTTGCAACAGTCTTCTTCACTTTGAAATGTCATGTGGACATTTCCCAGTACTCATCTATTGCTTCGCTTTCTTTCCCAAAGTTGCTAAACCTCCGTTCATGGTTCCACAATCATTAGGCCCAATCAAATAGATGTTTTCCTATCATCAATATAAACAGTTTCCTAATCAAATTCAGTTCATTATGATTTCCATCCCAAGTACATTGCATAACATCATAAGTAGCTAGGTCTAACAATCTAAGAACATAACAACCTTACCTCTATATTGTCGCTGTCGGACAAATTGCCCCCAAATGCATAACCACGACATGCATTCACTTCATCTTCACTGCTAGCAATAAGCATGATATCAAATGACAATAACGAACAATATATTGCAAATAGAAAAAATCAGATTCTAGAACAGTACTGATGTTTAGCTATACACTTGGTAACTGGTCATTTGTAATACCAGTTAATGATTTTTTCAGAAATTACTGTGGTTCCGTTTAGCTAATACTTGTACATCAGGATAGTCTCCTATTTATATACGCAAGCAAGCAAGGTATACAGATATTTAGAAACGATCACCCACAACTGCAGGCTATCTAAAAGCAGGTTTTCACTGCATTTTCTGAGATGTACATGTGAACTTGTTCAGTTATAAAACGCTTTTATCTACATACTAGCAACTAGGTGCACTTGGTGGGTAAAAAACAATCCCTTATAGGAGTTCATGTGTCTCAACATAATACTATCTAAAAAGAACAGCCCGGGGCTTGAACATGCTACAACCTGCGAACCTGAAGTATTTCTGTTGGGATGGTCTAGAAAGAGCAATAGTTGCAGAAACGTGCCTGTGTCTATTCAGTTAGCAAAACACATATATTCACTACATTCTTGTGTGAATGCGTGTACTGAAAATATAGCATCATACTGGTTTCTGGCAGAAATTTACAAAAAAATCCTAATCCTATCATGTTACTGAGCTACAGAGAAGACTGGATGCGCGGCGCAAGTTGGTTGTCGGAAGGCTGGAAGTGGAACTTAATTTGCCTGGCGCCCTCTATCAATGTAAACCCGAGTTACAGCAAATTATTATCGTCTAGCTTTTGGTTTTCCCCATGCTGATTCGCCGAGTTAGAGCAATCGTTCCTGTACACCGAATGCTGCTGTGAATTTCGATTTATCTGAGAGGATCCCAGTTTGTGGCATATTATCAGACTCCTTCCCTTGTGTAGTCGTGTTCGTGTTTTGTATGAGCTCCATTGGTTAGTCTCGTGGTATCACACGATTTCGAAGCAGCCCAAAACCCTCTGAACTCTGAACATAGGGTCGCCATTTCGGAGTTAGAATGGCCAAAAACGTGTTGTTGCTGAATACGTACCACGTAGCCCTGTCGACACTCGACAGGACGAAATCCTGGGAACCCAAAGACAGCCTTACAAGAAAACAAGTCATGATAAGAGGATAAGCCGACGTGTCGCCTCTTCCCTTCCTCCTCGTCTACTGCTGCGTAAAATGTATCAAACGACTCGCGCCATCCCACCCTGACGACCCCCTTCCCTTCTCCCTCCACCGCACGCTGAGCTAGCTAAACATCACAACGAGATGAGGGCCGCGTCGTCTCCCGTGCCCGCCATGCTCGCCGCCCCATCGGCGGCGGCCGTCGCGAAGCCGCTGCCGTCTCCTCGCTCAAGCACGGCGCTCCACGCCACGGCAGCATCAGCCACGGCGAGCAGCAGGCGCGACGTCCTGGCCGGCACGGGCCTGGGAGCGGCGCTGCTTCTTGCGCTGTCGCCGTGCGTGGGCGCGGCGCGCGCGGCGGCGGACGAGGAGTACGTGAGCGAGACGAAGGAGGTGATCGGGAAGGTGCGGTCGACGATCAGCATGGAGAAGACGGACCCGAAGGTGGCGGACGCCGTGACGGAGCTCCGGGAGATGTCCAACTCGTGGGTGGCCAAGTACCGGCGCGAGAAGGGCCTGCTGGGGCGGCAGTCGTTCCGGGACATGTACTCGGCGCTCAACGCCGTCTCCGGCCACTACATCAGCTTCGGCCCCACCGCGCCCATCCCCAACAAGCGCCGCGTCCGCATCCTCGAGGAGATGGACTCCGTCGAGAAGTCGCTCCAGCGCGGACGGTGAAGAAGAAACCCCGACGTAGGTTTTGCGGATGGGTTTGGTTCCTGGCGAAATGTATGTTCGTGCGTGGTGTCGCACAGGATGGGAACGTCGCGTTTGCTTGTCGTGTGTGTCAGAAGCGCTCGGATTTTGAGCCTTGAGGTTTATGAATTGTTTGTAAGAATTCTGAATCGGCTGATCGACATGGTGATAATATTGTTGGGGCAGGCCCCGGAGTCTTGGCACCCGTCAATCTTGTTTGATTCCTACCTAGAACTACTTCTGTGTATCAGCGTTTTTCTTGCAACCATGAGGCTATCCCAGAACAAGCTCGTGATCGTGTGGACAAATCGACAACTTAATGCACGCCAGGCTTATTCGAGCGTGCAAATCAAGATGAGCTAACATTGCAAAAACCGACAACGATGATCCCACTTGTTGGCACCGGATTGCTGCGAGAAGAAACAATTTGACATAGTTTTGTTCTCTTGTTTCACCTAACAATGATGTACGTCTGTCAGCATGATTGTTTTCTTAGAAAGAAAATAAGAAGTCTAAGATATACGGGAGTAGGCTCTGTAGACAAACAAGGGATACATTGTTAGTAACAAGTCACATCTGCCCTCTGGGCCGATAGACAAATAACACTCCCAACACACAAACACACAACATAATCATCTTACAGTCCTGAGCAAATGTAAGACATTGGTTCCCACAGATAAATCACTAGTAGTACACTGTAAAGTACACCTTCAACCTAGAGGACTTGGCTTCTGAAAAAATGGCGCTGGACGCACAAAGCTGAATCCCACGAAGTTGCTATCTGCAGAGACGGGGCTGGCTACTGGAGAGTCCAGCACGGGCATACTCGTCCAGCACTTGTCAAAGTTTTCGGTGCAGCTCTGGCCAGCAACATTAGGGCAGAAGCTTGGCTGGATCTGTCGAGCCTCCAGTCTCTTCCAGTTTACTTCTTTGAACCACTTGTGGTTCTTTATCTCGTCACTGCCGCCTGGTCCACTTCCCAGTCGCTTGCCAGCTTCTTTGTGCAGCAGCTGGAAAAAACAGTGCTGAGATAGTAAGATTAGCCTTTCAAAAGAAAGCATATTCGGGTCAAATTAGCACCAACAAAGGCACCCAGATTCCACTCCAACTAACAAGGCATGGATCATATCTGAGAAGAGACTTCTAGGGTTCAGGCTTCACTAGAAGCAGAGGGTCTAATTTTATTTACCCACGAATGAGATAACTTATCTTATCAAATTTGGAATCTGATCAAACTCAAACTGGATGACAAGCAAAGGGCAGGATGCACAAAATACATGAGTGCAAGGTGACCATGGCAAACTTACCCCTTTTAGCAGAGAATGAACTTCACTAGTCAAATAGTGTGGAAGCTTCATCTTATCCTTCACTATCTTCTGCTGAATTTTGTCCCTGTTTCCACCAAAAAATGGGGGCTGCAAGATACGAAAATGATAAGTATATCAAGCAGATAGTTCATCTGCGATGCAGACATTTCTAAAATAACTGACCTTGCCCGTAAGCATTTCGAAAAGAAGGATCCCCACACTCCACCAGTCTGCAGCCTTATCGTGGCCTCGGCCCTGAACAATTTCTGGGGCCATATACTCAACGGTGCCACACATTGAATTTGATCTAGTGTTCTCATCAAACTCTTTGGCCAGGCCAAAATCAGTCAGCATTGCCTGAAATGGAAGACATACATCAAGATTTTTTTAAACTAGTGGTCATAAGATAAGATGAAGGTAAAAGAAGTGACACATGAAGATATGTTAAAGGATCCATACATGGCCACGAGCATCCAATAAGATGTTCTCAGGCTTCAGATCTCTATGCATAATCCCATTGGCATGAAGGTGGGCTACAGCAGATACAATTTCAGCAGTATATATGCGCGCAAGCTCCTCCCTGCCAGATAAGTGGTAGCTTAATCAAAGGCCGGTACATCTGGATAGGTGCAAAGATAAATTACGAAATTAACTTACTTAAACAAACCCTGTTGGTAAAGCTGGAAGAAGAGATGGCCCCCATTCACAAAGTCCAAGACAAGGTAGAGTCGGTACTTTGTCTGCCAATTAAGTGACGGCTTTAGAATTGAGAAAGCATGACAGTAGAGATATATATCCATGTTTGACAAGGGAGTATACACACAGAAATAGTAGCGGCGTACCTGAAAGGAGTACCTCAGTTGCACAACAAAAGGATGGTCAACTTTTGTCAGTATATCTCTCTCTGCTTTCATGTACTCAGCATGGTTCTTCTCCAAAATCTTGTCCTTCCTCATGACTTTCATTGCATATATGTCTGAAGTACCTTTCTTTTTTACCTGATAAACTTTGCCAAATGCCCCTTGGCCAACAAGCTTCAAGACTTCAAAGTCGTCTAGTCCAACAGCCTCATTCTCCTTCTTTGTATTACCGAGCTCTTCATCACTGAGAGCCTCCTGGTCACTTTGTTTATCTTTAGACAGACACTCCAAAAGATCTGATGAGCTCTCCGACTCATGTAGAGTAAGCTTACTAAGTGGCAAGGACTGGCTAACAAGTAAAGTTGGGCCAACAAGAGAGTGAGATCGCTTGGTAATGACTACAGGGTCATTGTAAACCTCCTCACCAGACTCAGCGAAATGTGCAGGGCTGTCCGGAGTGAGAATGCTTGCTTCTGTGGGGGTATGGACCGCCGGAGCACCAAAGACGTCATTAAAATCGAACTCAACATTTTCAGGAAGGATGACATCTGGAGGCCCTTTTGGCAGAAGTATCATCCCTCTGAAGACCTTGCGCCCCTGCGTATGGGTTGTTGTAACAGAAGGGACCTCAGAGGAAACCATCTTTAATGACACAAGATTCAGCTATCTGAGTCCTGATGCCACTATTCCAGCTAAGGGTAACTGAGTGGCTTCCCGCTATCAATTCCCAAACTACAACAAACACTTTATGGAGCAGATCCGTCTAAGGGAGCCTCCGTCCACAAATACCGAAGACAACAGAAGATGCAGGACTGCGAACAATGGCCTTGAACAAGTGGAAGTCCACGGAGACAACAGGGAATCCAAGAAATCCGGGGCAAAGGCAGAGTGGGAAGCTTCCGTTGTTTCCCGATGAACAGGAAACTCTGGATGCCACTGTTCTTCCTGAATACATGAGATCAACTTGTCTATGGGCTGCATGCAGGCAGAAGGAAAATAGTTATAATTTGACAATTTCACAAAACAGAAGCTTGTGCTAAGAACATTAAAAAGAGAAAACTTGTAAATAGGAGCATCATACTAGGACACCTACCGAGATGCCCATGCATGCTGTTGGTCACAAAATTCAGTACAACATATAAAAAGTTAAATGTAGCAGGAAGTTACAAGATGGCAGAAGAAACATCATAGTTGTGCGGAAAGCTATCATCATAAATACAATCTACATTATTAGTAGACCACATGGCAGGAACAACAATCATATGTGCTAGCTTTACTACCGGAATTGCAAGATTCCACTGAAGTACATAAGAAAGTACTGATACCAAAGTATTGCTTCTTAATTTGGAAGGAAGAGCATAATAAACCTAACAAAGGATTAACAACACTTACAATTGAAGGACAGGAGGGAAATTTAGAATTTTTTCGCAGCATCAAACCATCTGTAACTCAATCGGTGGGGTACCATGTGACCTTTATTCAGAGACTAGGAACTGTACAGACAGTAAAGCGCTTTCCTAAAAGTAATTTTGCTACTCCAATAAGAGGAACAACATCCGTTTTCCAATCAGAGGAACAACGGCATTCCGAATCTATCCCCCCAAACTGCCACAAGAACAAACCAAATACGTCTCTATCTCGAATTAACCCCTATATCAGAGGAACGTGCATCAACTGTATTCCTATCTGACAACAATGAGGATGCATGTCATCAGAATTGAAATAAAAGAAGAACATTGGAAGAAAAATTACTGCGGAGCACACAAATTTACGGCCGAGCAACGCCTATCGACAATCCATGTGGCCGAGGACATCCCAAATTAACCCTACCTAACCTAAATTTCGAATTTTTACCAGGCAAATCACACTCCCAGAAACACGCACGATGGAAACTGACGCCTTTAGGTATAATCTCGAATCGACCCCCCTCCCTCTCGTCGGCAAAACAGATCCAAAGAATCGAATCACGTATATAGATCTAACAGACCCACGAATCCAGCGAGCGCCGAAGCAACGGCGCAACCGGACGCCGCAATACCCGCAAACGAGCACCGGCCCGGCGAGCGATTCCAGAACGATAACTGCACCCGAAACAATCGATAAAAGAAGCGTGCACGAACCGGACGGGCGCCTCGGGGAGCGCAACAGAGCTAGGCGAGGGGAGGACACGGAGCAGGACGACGAGAGGAGAGGAGGGCGTGAGAGAGGGGGCGAGGAGACGACTCACCTTAGCGTTGCGGAGGGTGAGGCTGGACGCGGCGGCGAGAGGTCGGCGATCCCCTGCGGCGGGGCGGCGACGGGGCCCCTATTATAGCATCGGCGCGTGGGGCGCGGGGGCTCCGGTAACCGTATGCGGACGCGTGTCGGGCCCGGATTGGTGGGCTGCGTGACCGGATCGGGAGGGCCGCGATGCGAGTTGGCTACTCGGGAATATGCCGAGTTGGCTGCCACTTGGGCCGCGCCGGGCCCACTGTCATGGACGTTGGGCTGGATGGGAGTTGTGGTGGTTGATACGCTTTCCTCGGGAAAAAGCCAAGGGGGTTGTTTAGGTTTTTGGCGCCAACGTTGCTTCGAGTTCTTCTTGGTTTGGTTTTGCTACTGGCAAGAGGAGACTTGAGCTCTGCCGTGCCGTGTGGATCAGTATGTGAAAAAAGGTTTGTTATGGAGGTTGTGTAAAGAATATTGCTTCCCTAGATAAGATAAGTCCTCTATAGTCCATTGCATACGTGTCGTGTCCGTGTGTATGCATTCTATCATTATCTAGATAAAGAATCGAAAAAAAATCATTATCTGGATAAACAACAATTACATGTAAGTTACAAAAAAGAAGTCTAAAATCTCGTCGGCGGGAAGGCTCTATTTTTCTGGGTTTAGGATCAAGGTAAGGTTGGTGGGGTGACACTCAGGTGGTGGCGACGGTGGCAGCTTGTTTGATAAAGTCTCTCTGGATTTAGCCTCATCTCGGCGGCGACATCGAGAACCTTGTGGGAGTGGTGTGGTCGAGAACTTCTTCTTGTTGTGCCATGTGGAGATGTTCAGATCATTAAGGAGCTTCATCGGCGCTTGTTCCTTCGTCCTTGTCTCGGGAACGGATGTGATCTTCTTAGCCCATTCGACGACTTCTCGTCCGCAACCAACAACGTCAGGCTAACATAGGGAGGAGTGGCAACGACGGCACGCCGACAACGATGTCTAGAGGTTGAAGACGAAGGGCATCTCAAGGCTTTTGTTGTAATTTTTATTTTTATTGAGGTGTTTCATACTGTTTGATATTTCTTTTAATGCTAGAGTCATTTACTAAAAAAAGGAATTGATGGTGCAATTTTGTTTACATATATATGGTATTTCTAATCTCTTGCACGGATCAATGTTATATTTTGTGTCTATGCATAGATTTGAGGATATTACACAGACCGGACCATTTTGTTCCGTTGCATGAGCATCTCCACACTCGTGATCCCAAATAGCTCTTCTCCAAATGGCTATTGGAACAGTCACATGGAAATGGGCACCCGAACAAGGCAGCCAAAAGCCACTTGGGTTCGACGCGGTCTAAAAAACTGTCTGACAACCACGGCAACCGGCGATTTACACAAAAATAACTTTTTGTTGCAACTATAGCATAGATTGACTCTCCGACGAAACTATTTCACCCATCTAATCCTTTTGTGTGGCGCCCCTCACATCGGCGCCACACATGGTAGTGTGGCGCCCGTGCCTGCGGCGCCACTCCCTTAGCCGACGTGGCGCCCTCGACGCTGAGCTAGTGCGACGATCCGGGTTCTTGCCTCATGTAAACAGTTTTCATCTCCGAGACATTGTCCCAAAGAAATGCCCAAGTCGGCTCCCGATCAGGATTGTTCCGGTAATGAGGCCATGGTCTCTCTGTGAGTACCCTGGGCCGCCCAACTGATAGGCGGTCCCAAGACAATAGGAGCAATCATCCACCAATACTGCCGCTCCCAGTCCTGCGACAAGCTTCGTCCAACTGCGTACATAAGACATTTGGTTAGAGGTAGAGGTAGGGAACC